>PVJC01031669.1:0-20423 GCA_004026665.1 Murina feae | reverse complement strand
AGAGGTCAGGAGCCAGCAGTCCTGGATTGTGAAAAGGATGTCCGACTGCCCGTTTAGGCCAGATTCCACCAGTGGGATCAGGCCTAACTAGGCAGTTGGGCATCCCTCAAGGGGTCCCATATTGGAAAGGGTGCAGGTTGGGCTGAGGGACACCACCCCCACGCCCACTCCCACTCCATGCACGAATTTCGTGCACTGGGCCTCTAGTATATATATAAAGATATAGAGATGATACATGTATGATAGATAGATAGATAGATAGATAGATAGATAGATAGATAGATGATGGACACATGCATACATAATAGGTATATAGGTACATATGTGTATATCTATAAAGATATAGAGATGATACATGTATGATAGATAGATAGATAGATAGGTAGATAGATAGATAGATAGATGATAGACAGATAGATCCTTATAGCTGTCCCATCAGATTGAGGGCACCAGTGGAGCTTCATCTATCCTGTGCCGCTCCCATTCCTAGAAGAGCTGGGCACACAGCAATGCTTAATGAATGAACGGGTGGGTGGACAAGAGCAAAGCTTGGATAAGAGGAAGTTGAGACAGATGTCCATGGGTCTAGAATGAACCACCAGCACCTGCTGTCTCCAGAGCTCCCAGAGTCAGTGTGGAGTTGGTCACATGAGGCCCAGGAAGCCATATCATTTCCAGTTTTGCTTTGGCCCCTTCTCTGTCATCTCTGGGGTAACAAGTGTGGGTGTGCTGTCATCAAGCCAGGAAGATGAGGCCCTGACCACCTGTCCAGCCTGTATCAGCACTGTCAACCCCTTCCTCCCAGCAGCACAGTTGGGTCTACCAAGGCGGGTGAGCACCAGCCCAGCTCTGCTGCCTGCTCACTGTGGAGTCTGAGGCATAATCCCCCACTGCACTTGGCCTCCCTGAGAGCAGTGCTTGCCTTGCTAAGTTGTATAGATATCAATAAATTAATCCACAGCAAGTGCTCAGAATAGCACCCGGCACACAGAAGGGATGTGTAAGGATTAACACTTGGTATGCCAAACCAGCCAGGGGTCAATCTGAGGTTAGTTAGGGTCAGTCTGAGTTCAGGGTCAGGATGTGGCCATGGGTCTATTGCATGTTGCTTGGGAATTTCTAAGAAAACTCAGCACATTCTCAGTAAGCCACCAACGACCCCACAAGTCTCCTCGGAAGGAAGGAGGATGTGCTGAGGAAAGTGTGCCCTGTGCCTCCCTCAGAGGGGTAGTCTCCCGCCTCACCACTTGGTCTCCTCCATCCCACTCCATTACAGAATCATCCTCACACTCAGCCCATGCAGCCAGGAACACTGGGCATTGTCAGGGGCTGGCTGGGCCTGGCATGGAGCGTGTGGGAAACACTGCGCTATTGTCATGCTCCCTGCCTGGAAGCAGAGGCCAAAATCAGCAGGGCACCACCCCAAGCCCATGCCCGCTGCTCGCTTGCCAGGAGGAAGCCTTGCATGGGGCAGATGGGGAAGAAGAAAGCCACGTTCTGTTCTGGAAGTGCCCACTTGCCTTCCTGTCCCCTGGGCTCTGCACCGTGCAGTGGTTCCCCCGAGACCCAGCAGCCCTGGCCCAGGCACTGCCTCCACCATTCCCAAAACAAGCCCAGGGCCTAATCAGAAGCCTCCTCCCACTTCCTTTCCACTCAAGCATGGCAGGGACTTCTGAGCCATGAGAACGCAGTGACACAGTGAGGGATGGGCTTTCTATGACTTGTTTTTTAGGAATCTGGGGGGAAAAGACAGGTTCCATCTACCCATCAACCCTGGCTAACACTGCAAGGCTTAACTTGGTGCCTTCCTCCAGAAAGCCCTCCCTGGCAGCACCATTCCACGGTCCCTTCCTTTTCCATTATTTATGAAGCTCTTCTACACAGCCCCACACATTGTGTGTTTGGCTAGGCTAGTGGCCAGGCTGAAGGTGGGCATGGGGCGTAGAGCAGACACCCCTCTGTGTACTGATGCTGCTCCCTAATGGTTCCTGTGCCGTGTTCGGGCCTATACATCAGCTATTAACTTGCCCACAGTGTGCTCCAGGGAAGGGCAAAAAGCAGCTGGTTGCCCGGCACAGCTGGGAGCACATGTGTAGAACCACTTGTTAGCATCAGCGTTTTCCCAAACACAGAACTCAGCCTCAGGTCAAAGGACTTCACACCCAGCTGATCTGCAAGCACTCAGGAGTGTGTGGCTGGTCTTTTCTCGGCTCACCTGGACAGGAACCTAGAGCTCTGTGCTTGGAGGGCTTGGAGAGGCCCCTCTGCTCCCTGCCTCCTGAGAGCGTAACTCCCATCATCTCTCCTTGAAGTCACCCCAGCTGTTCATCTTTTACCTCCTTCACATCCAGACAACCTTCTCGTATATTGAGTTCATTTCTTAGGTCCCATTCTCCAGGGAGGTGGCAATGATGTTCCTCACATAGTCACCCCTGACTCAGGCTCCTTTTGTTCACTCCCCTCTTGCACCCCTCCCCCAAGTCCACCTCCAACCTTGTTTGTGGTGGGTAGCCAGCCCTGGATAGCTAGGGGCTGCCCGGAGGACTCCACTGGCACCTGAAAGTCCTTTTGCCATAAAGGGGGAGGCAGCCCTACCCCCTCCTCACTGGGCCTCAGCAGCCTCAGGGCATCCCTGTGACCTTGGATGACGTTGAAGACTCCTAGCTCTGGGCACACTTGTGAGGGGCCCATGTGCTTCTTCACCCCTTTCTTTCACCGCTCCTTCCAAGACGGCTCTGTTCATTTCCTCCTAAACCCCACTCCAAGGCGTAAGGTTCTGTCACATCATCCACTTATGTGACTCACGAAGTGAAGCGTGGGCTACATTGTGACCCCCTCACAGGAGTTCTAGAACCTACATGGGGGTGGCTATTATTGGAAAGGATTGTTGTCAAAGCAGCTTCCCTGGCACCCTGCCCAGTGATACTGATTCATGTCTAGAGTGGGGCCTGGGACTCTGAATTCTTAAACAGCACCCTTGGTCACATCCCTCTTGTCATTGAATGCTGTGCTCAGCTGCCCTGTAAGAAGAGCAGGGAGGGATGAGGCCAGAACCCCCAGGAAGCTCACCTGCTGCCCTGGGGGTCACACAGGAAGCCATGCAGTTGATCAAGTAGTACCTGGTGCCAATGGCCCAGTGCCCCATCGGGCAGTGAGTTTAATGCAGTCAGAGGTGGGCAAGCTCAGCAAAGCGTTTGAAGGTGGCTTCGGTGATGAAATGGGACTTGGGCTGGATCTGCAGTACCTGCAGAATTTAAATCCAGAGAGAGAGGAGGACAGAGGCGGCCGGACACTGAATGGAGAAATGATGCCTCCAAGGAAAGGAAGTGTCCACAGTGGCTTTTCAGATTCTGCTGGGCGGAAGGAAGGCCCAGTGACACCCTTTCTCAGATCAGCCCTGGGAGGGATTAGCAAAAGAAGAGGGAGCAGAGAAGGAGGGAAGTAGGAATGGACTCCAAGAAAGGTGAGAACTAAATGTTTCAAATATCTAGGTAAGCCCTAAATTCTGAGTGCTGAGGCCATTTCTTTTTTTCAGCCCTGAGCCAGGGTTTGGGTGCAGATGAAGCCAGGCGAGGGAAGAGGGGCACAACCAGGTGTGGTCCTGGGCCCGGGAAGGGGGTCCCTACAGCCCCAGGCCACACTTACTTCGGTCGGCACTGAACTCAACTGTCAGACTCTCCAGACCAAGACAGCTGACCTCCAACCATCTAAGTGTCTTGCAGACCTGCCTTGAGGGTTTAATACTGGCTGCTGCCCACTTCGCTGTCCTGGCACCTGGCTCATGGCCTGGCTACGGCCTTCTGATGAATGACCCCCATGTCCCCTCTCCCCATTTCATGCTCACTGTGGATACGCCCTTGGCTGTGTCCAAGAATCAACTTGCATGCTCAGTGAGTGATGGTGGAAGCCAGTGCTGCCAAGCGGGCAGGAAGAATGGAGACAGCGAGGATTTACCCCAGACCCCCAGGAGAGGGAGCTCTGGCCCGAGACACCCAAGGCACTGGTTCTGCTCATGGCTTTGTCCTGCGATCTTAGACTGGCCATATTCCTCTCTGGGCCTCAGATCTCTTTTCTATAAAAGGAAGGGGTTGAAATAGCTTGTCCTGCTCCAGAATGCTGCCTGGGGAAGACTTACGACAAGGAGAACATTAAAGAGATATTAAACCAAGCCCAGACATTGCAAGGTCAGCAGCATTTGGGTACTGGCTTGGACTAGACATAGGAGAGTTTTGTTTCTGAGATTGAGGCCATAGCCCAGAAAGTCTTGAAGAGAACAGAGATTAATAATGTCTACTGAAATCCCATTGAAGCTCTAAGAGCAGGTATCGTATAGCAAGGTTTAATGACATGTTACAACCTCAAAACAATTTGGGGATGGAAGAGTTACCTTCTGTTGTAAGGGAACGAACTCCGGGAGTATGACTCACATGCCCCAGGTTAGAACAGCTTTTAAAATGATAGAACTAGGAGTCACCCTGGTTGTTCTGGGCAGAATGGAATAACCAATTCGGATGTCCAGAGGCCTTTGGGAGAACTGCTCTGTATGGACCTCCCTTGAAGCCCTTGCTATCTTTGGGGACAAGAGTCTACCCCCCTGTATCAACTCTGCCAGGAGCTGCCTCTGGGACTGACCTGTGTAGTCCCCAGGCTCCAGGGGAGCCAGCTTCCTCACCCCACATCCCAGGCATGGAGCAGGCCCTGTGGATTTGGAAGGGGACCCGGAGTCCATAAACAGAGGCTCCATCAACACCCCAGGCCAAACAGGCTCTGAGGAAACCACAGCTGGGGTGTTTCAGATTAAACTGGCCTCCTCTTTGAGAAAAGGAAATGACAGGAGGAAGGCCCAGAGTGGCCAAACACGGTCCAGCTTCTCAACTGACATCTGGGCTCTGGGCGAAGGGTTGCTGGAGACAGGATCGATGCGTTGTGGTTTGTTTGTTTCTCTTTCTTTCTTTTTTTTCTTTTTTTCATAAGTAGCTTTTAAGTGAATGAAGCGTAAAATAGAATTTCAAATATTAATTAACATTTTGGGATACTTCGTGTGTGTCAGCAACTGGTTTAAAGTCCTGGTCCACTGGATCCTCACAACAGTTCTATGAGGCAGATATTCCTATGATTAACTCACTTTTCCAATATAGAAACTGAGACACAGTGAGGGAAGTGACTTACTCAAGGTCGCACGGCTGGTAAAGCAGAAGAGCAACAATTCAAGCCAAGCAGGGACCTCACAGGGCAGCCCTCGGTGGGTGCCCTATCCTCTGTGGGTTTCTGCAGAGCCACTCTGGCCCTAAGCGGGGAATAAGCCTCCATCGCCTCTAGCTGTAGCCTTCCATACCACTCAGAAGGTCTGGCCCTCACTCCAAGACTACCCTCCTTCTGACTAGTCTTCAACATGTACCCTTGGCAACTCAGAATGGCTGCCTGGCTGGTATGGCTCAGTGGTTCAGCATCGACCTATGAACCAGGAGGTCAAGGTTCTGTTCCCGGTCAGGGCACATAGTTAGAAAATCTATGTCAAGTGTTTAGAATGATGTCTGACACATAATACATGTTCAAGTGAGAGCTATTATTTTAAGAGAATATTTAAAGATACTCACCTTTTGGAACATCATTTGCTACAAATAAAAGTCAACTACCCTAAGATTAGAGGGTCCTGGTAGATGGCAGGCTCTCAGTTTTGCTAAGGTTCTGGAAGGATTGGGGTATTTTTGCTTATGGGAAAAGACAGAGCACAGAAGAGCTGAACTTCCTTGCATGACAGAGGGAGAAGAATTGGGAGTTGGAGGAAGCTGGGGATGGAGGGGGAGGTGGGGAGAGCGAGAGAAGAGGAGGTAGGCTCCGGAGTACAACCCCCTCTCATGAAGCAGTAGGATCATGCTCAGTGTAAATGTAGTTCATTTGACCTCAGTTCTGCATCCTGGTTGACCTGAAGTGGCTGTCTCAGAGGACCGCACAGCCAGTCATCCTTGCTCCCTGAACTGGCAAACCTAAACCATCGAGGTGCCTCAGTGCACCAGGAGTTGATATTTGGGTCACACACATATTTTTAAACCCAGGTAATCATTCGGCTGTGTGTTTTCTTTATGGTTGGGCTGAACACCGTGATGTACCCCCAGGTCTCTCTTTAGAACTGTAGGACTTCCTCTTCCAGTTGCAAAGAAGGCTGACAGCAAAACGCCCTCAGCTGTCATCGTGCAAGAGCCACCTATCTGATGCTATGTAATAAAATACTCTAAACATGGGAGCTTAAAACATTTATTATCATGCAAATTATGTGGATGAGAACTTAGGAGCCACTTAGCTGGTGGTTCTGGCTTAGGGTCTCTCATGAGGCTGCAGTCAAGATATTGACCAGGCTGCGGTCATCGGCAGTCCTGAGTGGGGTTAGGGAATTGGCTTTTAAAGGCGATGCCCTAAATGTCTATAACCAGGAGGCCTTGGTTTCTCAGCAGGTGGGCCTCTTCATGGGGATGCTTGAGTGTCCTCACAACAAGAAGATGCTGTGAGGCCATCACCCCTTCAAAAGCATTTCTTTAGGGTAACATTTCCTGCCTCGGTTTGAAAACACTGACAGTTCTCATTTGTTTTCATTTTGGGTAAAAAAACGCAGCCCCAATTCAGAAATTTTAGACTTTTTGCCTGTGTAATAAGCCAGACCCCTGAATGTGAACGTGACTTAGTGTAGGAAGCCTGCGGCCTACAGCCAGGAAGGGGACTTGTTCTCTGCTGCTCTTCCTCTCATCACTCCTCCTTCCCCCCACTAGTTGCTGTTTTACTTTCCAAGAGAGTTAAGATGGGTAGGAGCGGGGAGGGGAGAGAGGAAATAAGTGAGGACAGGTAAAGGGATGAGATGGTGGTTTTCACTTGGCTGGGTTCTCTCCACCTGGTGGAGAGCTCAGCTGACACTTTCTCTTAGGTAGCTTTGTGGAGTTGCTGGGTATTCCCTGTAAACCTCCTCCTCCTCCTCCTCCAGTTCTGCTGACCTTTTCTGATAGTTGCTTAGGACCCTTTTCTTGGCACTAGCATGGAAGATGTCTCCAGCCTTGATCTTCCAAGTTCTCCTTGGCCCCCTGGACAACTCTACTGAACCAGCCCCGGGGAAACCCCTGCTGATCCCCTCTTTTGCACATGGCTCATAACTGGCCTTAGAAACACTCATGTATCCCATGTCCTAACAATCCCCGAACCAAAACAGCTGTGATTGCGGGGCTCCACCACCAAAGTCCCAGGGCAAGCTTTCTTTTATAACTGGCTTTCCCAGGAGAGTCAGCTACTGGCCCCAGGCCTCTTCAACACGTCCAGACCTGGGGCAATCACCGGCTTTTGAAACTCTCCAAGGAGTTCCTAAAGCCCCCTTCCTAGTTTGACAGTAGCCTCCCCTACAGATCCCAAAGGTAGGGTGAGGACCCAGAGGGCAATAGCTTTCTCAGTTCTTGAGCTGAGCAGTCCAAGAATCATTGAATGGATTTTTGGCCAAATTTCTCTGCCAATCTATAGACAGCAAGGGGTCTATGGCACTTTCACTTTGGTGTCCTGAACCCAGAAGAGTTCCATTCCAATATTTTGTAGCACTGCCGTAAATAATGGCGCTATTATTCTTCTTCTTGTCCAAGGATATTTATTTGTGCACGTGGACCAGTATATCTACGTGAATTGCCAGATGAATTAACAGAGGAGGGACTGTGGGGCCAAAGTGTATGGGCATCCCTTTGTTTTCATAGATATTGCCAAATTGTCCTCCAAAGAGTTACACAAATTATTCTCCACCAAAAATATATGGGAGTGCCTGTTTCTCACTCCCCTGATAAGCTTCATATTTTACATAAAGCCTATAATCTACCTGGATTTATTCTGACATAAATTACATTTTAACTCCTCATATGTCCCCTGCCTCCAATTATATTAGATAGTAAATTCAAATTTATTTATTAAATAAATGTGTCTATTCCCCACTGACTTAAAATGCCATTTTTATCTTGCCATACATTCTTGACTATTTTTGGAGCTTCTCTAGGCTTTTCTTTTTGTTCCACTGATCTGTTTTGACCATTCTTGTGCCAGTTACATCCAATGTGATTATTACCAGTATAATATTATAATACACTAGAGACCCAGTGCATGAAATTTGTGCACTGGGGGGGGGGGGTGTGCGGGAAGGGTCCCTAGCCAGGCCTGTGCCCTCTCACAGACTAGGACCACTCAGGGGATGTCAGCTTAGGCTGATCCCCTAGACATCATCCCTCTTGTAGTCCAGGGCTGTCGCAGTCCAGGACCCTTCACTCTTTACCACCTCTATTGCTGCTGTGCTTGCCAGCTGTGAGCCCAGCTTCTCGCTTAGCAGTGCTCCCCTGTGGGAGTGCACTGACCACAGGAGGCAGCTCCTGCATTGAGCATCTGCCCTCTGGTGGTAAGTGGGTGTCATAGCAACTGGTTGTTCTGTCATTCAGTCAACTTGCATATTAGGATTTTATTATATAGGATTTTAATATTTCGTAGGAAAATTCCCATTTCATTACCCTCCTTTTTCAAAAATCCCCTGGATCTTCTCAAACTTTATTCATTTAGTAATTTATAAAATCATTTTGCCTAGTTCTAAAAAAATTTCCCATATGGATTTTGATGAGTATTAGAAATAATTTAAAGTTTAATTTGTGGCAAAGAGACAATTTTCTAGTACTAAATATTCCCAAATCAGAACAAAATATTCTCACTAGTTATTTAAAATATTAAAGTGAGCTTTGTAAGTTTCTTCATACAATTCATTTCCTTCATACAATTATAAACCTAATTACACATATATGTAACATTGCATATATTTGTTGCTATTGTACTTAAGATAGTTTTCCCATTATATTTTCTATTGGCATATAAAATTTTCTTCCTGAAAAATACTAGTATTACTACTTCCAGTCATTTTTTTTGTTTATTTTCTTTAACTTTCTAAATAGGTAATCATATTAGCTGTAAATAATAACATTATTAACTTCATTCAAAGGCTTACTACTACTTCTTTTTATTTTGTTTGTTTGTTTAATTACCAAAGCTTCACCATTCATTACGTTATATGTATCTATGAGTGTCACCAAGTATAGATAAAAGTAAACATATATGACAAAATATTAATAGTGGTTATTTTCTTCGTTGTAACTTCTGTATTTTGGTAATATATATAGTAAACAACAGGGACATAAAAAAGATAATTTCTGCAACTTATTTGTCTATAATTATCCAAGTCAAGAGGTAAAAGAATATTTACTTTTCTACTACCAGGGATGGTGGATTATAGGGACAGGGCTTACCACCGCCCTTAAACAACTAGAAACTAGAAAAATATATGAAACAACTATTTTCAGATATTGGACAAGAGGCAGCTCAAGATTTTGATCCCTAAGGGGTGGAAATTGAGGCAACCCCTACATTGCATTGGCCTTAGCCTGGAGAAACCTTCTGAACCACAGAACAGGGAGGGTGATCCCAAGCTGTGCATGGCAGCCTCACTGGAGTGAGAGCTCGGGGATTCTGTTGAAGCTGAATGTTTAGGGGAAGAATTCCCACATAGAGTAAGCTACTTAGAAAAGTGTTTGAGAAATCTGCATAGAGGTCCTCTTGTATCTGATGAAAACTAAGATGGTACAAGTAGGGTGAAACTCAGTGAGGGTGGGAAAGAATAATCATGGAGTCATAAGCTGAACAATTCTAAGTTAGCAAATAGGGATGGAAGAATACTTTTTGTTGAACATGTAGATCATATAGCAGAAACTCTAAGAAAAATAATCTAATCTAATAAAAGAGTAATATGCAAATTAACCATCACTCCGAGACACCAGCCAAACCATGCCCACCAGCCAATCTGACCGACTATATGCAAATTAACCCAGCCAAGATGACGGTTAATTTGTATACACATGCGCCGAGCGAAGACTGAAGACAGCCTAGAAGGAAGCCAAGTGCTGCAGAAGGGAGCCAAGTGGCAGAGAAGGGAACAGAGCCAAGGCAGTGGAGATAGGAGGGGGCAAAGAGGCCGAGAAGGGAGGGATTGAGGCAGTGGAGATGGGAGGAAGTGAGGCAGCAGACAAGGGAGGGAGCCGAAGCAGCAGAGACTGTGGAAATGGGAGGGAGCAAAGTGGCAGAGAAGGGAGGAAGCAAGGCAGCAGAGAAAGGAGAAAAGCCTGCCTTGGCGGGCTTCGCTCCCTTCTCTGCTTCACTCCAGCTCAGGAAGCCCTATTCTTGCAGGAATCTTCCTGCAATGGGCCTTTAGTCTATATATATAAAAAGCCAGTGACAGGAATGCCAGAACAACTGGAACGACCAGTTGCTATGATGCCCACTGCAGCCAGCGAATCAGCTGATTGGGGGGTGAGGCCAGCTGGCCAACCTCCCATGGCCACTCCCCCAGTCAGCCCCGCCTCTGATCACCCTACAACCCAATTGGGGGTGGGGCCGGCTGGCCAAACTTCTGCAGCCCCTCCCCCTGGCCAGCTCCAGCCCTGATTGCCCCTAACCCCAAAAGGGGGTGGGGCTGGCCAGCCCACCACCCACAGCCCCTCCCCATGACCAGCTCCACCCCCAATCACCCCCCACCCCAATCGGGGGTGGGGCCCATTGCCAAATCACCCAAGGTCCCTCTCCCCAGCTGGCCTGGCTCTGATCAGGCCCCAATCAGGGTGGGTCTGCTGGCCAACCTCCCACTGTCTCTTCCTCCTGACAGGCCTGGCCCCAGTACACCAATTGGGGCCGAGCTGACTGGACCCCACCCATGCACGAATTTGTGCACTGGGCCTCTAGTTCATTAATAATAGGACAAAACCCCCTATTAAAAGCACCAGAAAAATGCTTTAAAACAAGCCTGGACTGGATCAACTAAACCACTATAACTTTATTGCCTACTACAACAAAGCCCAATGCTGTATAAAGAAAGACAACAAAATCCCAACTCTCAAGAATGTATCATTGACAATGTCCAGCATCCAATCTAAAATTTCTAGAGATGACAAGAAGCAGAAAAAGAGATTCAGATGGTATAGAATAGATAATTAATGCTCAACTATTATGAGTTTTAAGATTTAAAGAAAATGGGATTTAAATTTAATTTCATGTTAAAGAAAATGAAAAATTCAGTTCTACAATCCCTGTTGAGAAAATGGGAGATATGTTTATATAACTCAAATGGAACACCTAAAATGAAAAGTTTACTGGTTAGGATTATAGTGTTGATGCTGAGGAAGAAAATACCTGTTAAAAAGGGCTCCTGGTGGCTGATTAGGCTCAAATTTATAAACAGAGCCTCGCAGCCCTTGCTAAACAGGGGCCTCTCACTCAGGCTGCACTTCAGGGAGAAGCCTGCACTAAACTGCCTGCCTGCCTGCCTGCCTGCCTGCCTGCCTGCCTGCCTACCTGCCTGCCTGCCTGCCTGCCTACCTGCCTACCTGCCTGCCTGCCTGCCTTCCTGCCTTCCTGCCTTCCTGCCTACCTGCCTTCCTGCCTACCTGCCTGCCTGCCTGCCTGCACTCTGATCCTACCACTGGAACCAATCTTTATGGAGTCCTTGGTATCATATTTCAACCAGTAGGACTGAGACTTTCCCATCTAATTATAGCTGAATTACTATATTTTCATTAACATCGTTACTGACCAATCTGAGCAGCTCCATTCTGACAGGACAGTGCTTTTTGAATCAATCAAACTGTGAGAATTTGGAGTCCTCATTTGCATGAGAATGGACCAATCAGGTGTGGAGACCCTTGGCTTGGAGAGAGCAATTTTTTTTTCACCCAAGACTGCATTTCCCTGGCTAGGGCTATACCACTTAAGCTGTTTTATGAGACCAGACCAGGCCAGAGTGGAGCAGATCTGCTTCACCAAGAAGGGCTGAACTGCAACACCAGGGCCACCTTGCCCCACGGCCACCTCACAGCCATGCTGTCCCACAGCTGTTCTATATCATAATTGATCTGTAACACTACAGAGCTGTCTCGCAGCTGTGCTGTTCTACAGTCAAATTGTATCACAGTTGAGCTGTCCCACAGCTGTGCTGTATCACAACAGAGCTGTTTGCACTGAATAAATTCTCCCCCTCCACCTTATTTTAATTTAGCGACTTCTGTTGGCATTGGATAGGTGCCAATAACCATCAATTGACAATGATGTATTAGAGCAAAAGAAAAATTAGTAAATTTCAAGGCACAGTAGAATCACAGAAAGAAGACTGGGGTAGGGGGACATAGCCCCAGTGCAGTGATGTGTGAGGTAATATCAAGGAATCAAGGGTATAATATTCCCAGGGGACCAAGGCAACAAAGTTTCAATTATAGAAGCTAAATAAATCCCAGATACCTGCTTCCAGCCAGGCACCCCAGTAGGGACCTGAACCCTGAAGGGGCTGTGGGCAGCCTGACAACGGCCCTCAGCCCCTCACCCAGGCTAGCCACACCCCCATGGGGTGAGGATCCCCACTGGGGGGTTTGGCAAGCCTGCAAACAGCCATCAGCCCCCCACCCAGGCACCCCAGCAGGACCTCCCCACCCTGAAGGGGCTGTGGCCAAGCTGCAAACAGCCATCAGCCCCTCACCCAGGCTGGCCAGGCACCCCAGCAGGTGGACATCCCCCAAGGGGTCCCAGACTGCAAGAGGGCACAGGCCAGGCTGAGGAACCCCCCGAGTGCACAAATTTTTGTGCACCAGGCCTCTAGTTCCCATATATGTTATTAGACTCTCAGGAGGAAAAAAAGAGAGGGACAGAAAAATATTTGAATAAATTATGACTAAAAACTTTCTTCTAAATAAATGATGCTGAAACAACTGGACATCCACATGCAGAAATGACACAGACCTTAGAAACTTCCTAAAAATTAACTTGAAATGGATCACAGACCTAAATGTAAAACATAAAACTATACAACTCCTAGAAAATAAAAATAAGAAAAAATCCAGATGACCTTGGGTATGGTGAAGATTTTTTACAACCCCAAAGGCATAATCCACAAAATAAATACTTGATAAGCTGAACTTCATTAAAGTAAAAAATGTCTTCTTTGCAAAAGACACTGTCAACAGAATAAAAGGAAAAGCCACAGACTAGGAGAAAATATTTGCAAAAGACATGAAAAAGGCTGTTATCCAAAGCATACAAATGATTCTTAAAACCCCAAAACAAGAAAATGAGCAACTCAATTAAAAAATGGGCAAAAGACCTGAATAGACACCTCCCCCAAGAAGAGATATAGATGGCAAGTAAGCATATGAAAAAATGCTCCACATCATATATCATCAGGGAAATGCAAATAAAAGCAACAAGATACCATTACACACCTGACAGAATGACCAAAATCCAGAACACGGACAGTACCAAAAGCCACTGAGGATGTGGAGCAGCAGGAACTCTTGCTCATTGCTGGTGGGGATACACAATGGTACAGCCACATTGGAAGGCAGTTTCTTACAAAATGAAACATACTCTCACCATACAACCCAGCGACTGTACTCCTTAATCAAATGAGCTGAAAATCTATGCCCACACAAAAACCTGCACATGCATGTTTAGAGCAGCTTTATTCATGACTGCTGACACTTGGAAGCCGCCAAGATGTCCTTCGGTAGGTGAATGAATAAACCCACTGTGCCACATCCGGATAGTAAAATATTATACAGCGTTAAAAAAAAAAAGAAAAAGAAATGAGCTATAACACCATGAAAAGACATGGAAGAATCTTAAATATATATTACTTATATGGAAGAAGCCAATCTATAAAGGCTACAATACTGCATGATTCCAACTACATGACATTTTAGAGAAGGCAAAAGTATGGAGACAGTAAAAAAATATTAGTGGTTGCCATAGGTTGGGAGGGCAGGATGAATAGGCAGAGCATGGTGGACTTTTTTAAATAGTAAAAATATTCTGTATGATGGCATAATGGTGTGTTATGTCTTTATACATTTGTCCAAATCTACAGAGTATATTCCAATAAGAGTGAACCCTAATGTGAACTATGGACTTGGGTAATTATGATGTGTCAGTGTGGATCTCTCAGTCATAACAAATGGACCACTCTGATGGGACAGGAGAGGATGCTGACAATGAGGAGACTGTGCTTGTGTCGGGGCAGAGGGTACGTTACCTTCCTCTTGATGTTCCCGTGAACCAAAAACTGCCCTAAAAAATAAGTCTTTATTTAAGAATTCGAAGAAAAAGCCATAATTACATCGTAATTATGACAAATAATACTTTCCCCCTAAAGAGGAAAAAAGAAAAAATACTCACTTTATCTCTTCTAGTCAACATTTTACTGGAGATCATAGCAAGTACATCAAGGAAAGTAAAATGAACAAAAGAAACATAGTTTTGATAAGTATTGGTAAAACACTATTTATTTACAGATCACCCAATTAGGTTTATAAAATATTTTAAAGAATCAATTGACAAAAAAAAAATCCTGCTGGAATTAATAATGAATTTACAAAGGTTATAGGATAAAATGTCAGTAAATAAGTATACATTGTATTTTATATCTTAGCAATAAACAACTAGAAATTAAGCTTTTAAAAGTACCACTTACAGTATCATCAAAATATGAGCAGTGGGGGATAAAATTACAATAGATAAAACACTGCTGAGAAAAATTAAAGAAAATATAAGTAAGTGGCAAGAGAAATCATATTCATACATTGGGAGATGATTGTTAAGATGCACATTTTCCCAACTCTGAGACACTCAATCAAAATTCTAGAAGGCTTTTTAAATAGACGTTAACAAGCTGATTCTAAAACTTATACGGAAAATCAAAGGTGTTAGGATAACCAAAATGATTTGGAAGCATAGGCCAAGGTTGGAGAACTTGCAATACTTGGTTTCAAGCATTACTATATTATAATGAAAAAAAGAAGATTGGCACAAAAGAGTAAAAATTACACAATTCTATTTATATTAAACTCTAGGGAAATAATCAAGAGGGATCCAAAAAGTAATTGTTTCCTGGGGTCAGCAGTGAATCTTCTAAGGCAGTTAAAATGTTCTGTATTTTGTCTGCAGTGGTGGTTATATTGTTGTATATATTGTTTGACCTTAGTCAAAGCTCTGGTTCATACACCAAGAATATGTTTATCATAGTAAATTGTACCATAATAAAATGTATCTTTCAAAAGAGTATTAAAATATCTCTATAAAACCAATAACAACAATAAAACCCAAAATGTTAGTATATGTTTACTTTATACTTCCTCCTAAATTCCTCCTCTCAATTTTTATCAAAATGTGATATTTTTACCTCGGTTTTATAATGGTCAAATATTTATTTATTTTATTTTTTATTAAGAGTATTTTAGATGTCCCCCAATTTCCTCCTGATTTTTATCTTTTGAAAATACAATCAAGAAAGCAGTCTTCTTCAAACAGTAATGACAATAATTTAGATTTAGTTCTGTGTCCGTGTTACTTCAACTAGGGGCCCGGTGCACAAGAATTTGTGCACTTGGGAGGTCCTTCAGCTCGAACTGTGCCCTCTAGCAGTCTGGGACCCCTCTGGGGATGTCTACCTGCTGGCGTGCCTGGTCAGCTGGGTGAGGGGCTGATGGCTGTTTGCAGGCTGGCCAAGCTCCCCAGTGTGGACCCTCACCCCATTGGGGTGTGGCCAGCCTGAGTGATGGGCTGAGGGCCATTTTCAGGCTGCCCACAGCCCCTTTAGGTTTTGGGTCTCTACTGGGGTTCCTGGCCATCCTGGGTGAGGAGCTGATGGCTGTTTGCAGGCTGCCCAAACCCCCAGTGGTGTCCCTCACCCCATTGGGGTATGGCCAGCCTGGGTGGGTCTGAGGGGCATTTTCAGACTTTCAGGCTGCCCACAGCCCCTTCAGGTTTTGGGTCCCTACTGGGGTTCCTGACCATCCTGGGTGAGGAGCTGATGGCTGTTTGCAGGCTGCCCAAGCCCCCAGTGGAGACTCTCACCCCATTGGGGTGTGGCCAGCATGGGTGATGGGCTGAGCAGCGTTTTCAGGCTTTAAGGCTGCTCACAGCTCCCATTGACCCAATGTCCCTGCAAGGCTGGCTGGAAGCAGGTTTCTGGGTTTTTTTTATCTTCTATAATTGATGCACTGTTCCTTTAAGCTGTTTCCTAGGCAGGTAACGATAGTAGTAGGCCCAGCCTGCTGTTTGTTTCAGCTCCTGAGTCTTATATGATTGAGACTTTGTTGCAAATATGTTTTGCCTGGAGCCAGGATAAGCCGAGCCGGCCCACCAAGGGCCGCAAACAGTTTCAGTTTCACTCCTGCTGCAATGGAAGCTGCCGTTTACTCAGGTCCGTGAGTGGCGGCCTCCATGTTGGCTAGGCTAATTTGCATACAGTTGCTCTGATTGGCTGGTGGGCGTGGCTTACCCATCCCAAAGAGACGGTTAATTTCAATATTACACCTTTATTAGTTTAGATAATCACCAGGGGTTTTTTTTTTTTTTAATATATTATTGATTTTTTAAAGAGAGGAAAGGAGAGGGATAGAGAGCTAGAAACATCTATGGGAGAGAAACATCGATCAGCTGCCTCCTGCACACCTCCCACTGGGGATGTGCCCACAACCAAGGTACATGCCCTTGACCAGAATCGAACCTGGGACCCTTCAGTCCGCAGGCCGACGCTCCATCCACTGAGCCAAGCCGGTCAGGGCACCAGGGTTTTTTTTATACCATGGCTTCTCCACTTGTAAACTCTTTTGTTAAACTTTTCTTGTTATGTAGATTATGTTTTTAAGTAGGGGTTTTTTGGTCATAAAAATAGATGTGTGGCATATTCCCTGAATATATATGTAACTAATAAGTTATTTCTCTTGCCTTAATATGCAATTGGCACCTTACCTTGCTGATAGATCTCATGGATCTCAACTTCTCCTTTCAAACTACTGGACAGATTTTTAGTTTTCCTAATTTTCTGTTTCTTGGGTACTCCTCACACATTTGTAATACTTATCTCTCTTCTGCTCTTGAGTATTGGTACTCCTAGGCAACCTATCTAAGTTCTCTCCTTCTCATGCTAAGCCAATAGCTAATAACTCAATCAACTTTACATTTTAAAGCATTAGATAAGATAGATTATTTTCTTGGGAAATACAAATTGCCACAGGAATTAAAAATATATAAAGCCTTAAAAAACAATAATTATGTAATTAAATTATAATTGAGAAGGTTGATATAGAACTGTCTCCAAAAATGTTGCAATGATCTATTTTACCATGCAAATATTTATGAACTGAAGATTTCCTTGCTACATAAACAGAAAAATATATAAAATACCATTGTTGATTTTATAAACCTAGATTAATCATAATACAAAAACATAAAAAATTTAGTAACAAAACAAAACTACTTACCAATTCTAGAAAATCAAATTCAGCACTACAGTAAAAAAAAAATACATTAGACAATGGGTATTATTAAAATACTGTAAGTATGGTTTAAGAGGAAATTCACTAATATAATTTACTGCATCTTTAGTTCAAAGGAGAAAACTCTTTGATTCTCTAGATTGGTGTCAAAATGCAAAAAAATATATATATATACTTTCTCTTAGGATATAGAAAATTGCAAGGGGACATTGCTTTCTGTATAAAAATGGTTTTAAAAAAGCCAGATAATCTACAAAAGTATGAGTTTTCCTGAACCTATATTAAAGCTGATGTCACAATACTACCAGATAAACAGAGTTTCAAAGAGTGAAAAGCCCATTTGGGGAGAGATAGAACACATAGTTTCCCTTTAGAGCACAGAAGAACGTGTTTAGAGCACACATAGCAGTAAGCCACTGCTAGAGGGATTTGCAAGATATGATAATGTTAAGATAACCATAGCAGCAACAATATTCAAACCCAGTACAAATATCTACTAGATTAACTCAACGGCCCCAAAACATGCACATACATTAATGGTGTCACAGAAAAAGAGTCATGCCCATCTCAGGGTAAAATTACTTGTTATCTCAGTCTCTGCTATTTTTCCACACACCATGTCTAACATCCAGCAAAAATGATTACAAATTGCACATACACACACATGCACACCATACAGGTAAAAATTTGTCAAGAGAAAACATAGTCAACAGAATCAGACCCAGAGATGACTCAAATGTTGGGATGATTAAATAGAAACCTTAAAATAACTATGATTAGTAGGTTAAAGTATCTAGTGGAAAAGGTACTTACATAGTGGGGAATTTCAACAAAGATGAGAACTATAAAAAAGTCAAATAGAAATAGTGGGGGGAGGCATGATATCAGAGATAGAGAAGAAGTCCTTTGGCAGTTTAATCATCAAACTACATGCAGAAAAGAAAAAAATCATCAAACTTAAAAATAAGTCAATAAACATTTTCCAAACTGAAGCACGAAGAAAAAAATGATTAAAAATCAAGAAGACCCAAAAGCTGTAAGACAATATCAAATTGGAAAACCAAAGAAACTAGAATAGCTAAATAATTTGGAAGAAGAAAGTTGAAAAACTCATATTATCTGATTTCAAAACTTACTAGAGAGCTACAATAATCAAGATAGTGGTAATGGTAAAAAGACAGCCACTTAGATCAAAGGAACAGAAGAATCCAGAAATAGACTATCACAAATATGGATAATTGATTTTTGACAAAGGATCCAAGATAATTCATTAGAAAGAGGATAGTCCTTTCAACAAATAGTGCTGAAACAATTAGACATTCATATGCAAAAAAATGAACATCAATCCATACTTCACTCTATAAAAATTAACTCAAAATGCATCGTAGACCTATATGTAAGTTCTAAAACTATAAAATTTCAAAAAAAAAAAAACTTTGAAAGAAATCTTTGTGACTTTGAGTTGGGCAAAGTTTGTTTGTTTTGTTTTGTTTGGTTATTTTTTAGCTAGGACCTAAAAAGCACAATTCATGAAAGAAATTTAATAAACGTAAAAAATGTACTCTTTAAAAGACACAGTTTAAGGAAATGAAATGACAAGACATAGTTTAAGAGAAAATACTTATAAAACACATGTAAAATGAAGAATTTGTATCCAGAATACATAAGAAATTCTTACAACTTAATAATAGGAAGACAATTACTGCCTCCACAAAATACAAAAATAAAAATGTACAAATGATTTTAACACTGAACCAAAGAAGACATATAGATAACAAATAAGCACATGAAAAAAAGACTTAACACATTAATCACTAGAAAAATGTAAATTAAAGCTACGATGTGATTACACTACATCCCATTTGAATGGCTAAAATTTAAAACACTGATAATACCAATTGCTGATGAGGAATGTGATTAATCTAAACTCTCAAACATTGCTGGTAGAAATGCAAAATGCTGCAGCCTCTTAAGAAAACAGTTTGGCAGTTTCTTACAAAGGTAAACATATGTTTAATATGTACACATGACTCAGTAATTCTATTCCTAATAATTTACTCAAGAAAAATAAAAACATATGACCACCAATGACTGGTATGCAAATTTTTAGGAACCTTATTCATAATAGGTCCAAATTGGAAATAATCCAAAAGTTTACCAACTAGCAATGGATAGAAAAATTATGTTATATCCATAATATATATGGAAATTGAACAGCAATAGAAAGGAATGGAGTATTGATACATGCAACATGAATGAATCTGCAAAGTAAAAGAAGCCAGACACAAAACACTACATGATTTCTTTTATTTGACATTGTGGAAAAGGCAAACTATAGAAATAGAAATCCCCTATTTATTTCTCCTCATAAATATAAAATTCTCCTATTAATTTTCTTCATGCAAATCAACTTATGCAAAAAGAAACTTACATGGGAAAAACTCGGACTCAAGCTTATACCTTCTTATAATGCACAAGGATGTTCATCACAGTGTTTTTTATACTATAGTAGATGTTTAAAGGGAAAGGCTGGATGAACAACCTACAATAAGAATGCAGCCATTTAATCATGTTATAAAAAATCTTAATGATATAGGGAGATGATTATATATATACTAGGGGCCCGGTGCACAAAAATTTGTGCACTCGGGGTGGAGGGAGTCCCTCAGCCCGGCCTGTGCCCTCTGACAGTCTGGGACCCCTCAGTGGATGTCCTATGATGGCCCCAGTCTGCCAGGCGCCTTTTGTGTGTGTGTGTGTGTGTGTGTGTGTGTGTGTGTGTGTGTGTGTGTGTGTATGGCCACTGGGGACCTGCCCCCAGCCGCATCTGAGGCTCGGAGCAGTCCTCCTGTGTGTGTATACCTGCCAGGGGCCTGCCCCCAGGCAAACCGTGGAGGCTTGGAGCAGGCACCCCCTCTATGTTGATCTCTCAGGCTCTTGCCCTCCCCTGCATGTTGTTCTCTTTTTTGAACGTGGCCAGGGCTGGGTGCGGCCTGCCTCCCAAGCTTGCCTACTGCCCATCTTCCTCCAGCCACCAGAAAGCAGGGAAAACCCCGCCTC
>PVJC01031668.1:0-20428 GCA_004026665.1 Murina feae | reverse complement strand
GGAAGTGGGAAAGCAAGGTGGCGGGCTGGGGAGTGGGAAAGAGGCAGCGGGGCGGTCTCGGCCTGCTTGGCAGCTGCCCAGGCCCTTTGCGGGGCACCGGGGAGCGGGAAAGCAAGGCTGCAGGGGCCAGGGGCCTGCTTGGCAGCTCCCCAGACCCCTTGGCGGCACCGGGAAGTGGGAAAGGAAGGCAGCAGGGGACTGGTGAGTGGGAAAAAGTCAGTGGCCTGCTTGGCGGCTCCCCAGGCCCTTTGGGGGCCACTGGGGAGCGGGAAAGCAAGCTCTTGGGGGCTGGAGTCCTGCTTGGCGGCTCTCCAGACCCCTTCCAGGGATCAGGAAGCAGGAGGCGGGGTTTTCCCTGCTTTCTGGTGGCTGGAAGAAGATGGGCAGTAGGCAAGCTTGGGAGGCAGGCCGCACCCAGCCCTGGTCACAGCTCAAAAAGAGAACAACATGCAGGGGAGGGCAAGAGTCTGAGAGATCATCATAGAGGGGGTGCCTGCTCCAAGCCTCCACGGTGTGCCTAGGGGCAGGCCCCCAGCAGGTAGACACACACAGGAGGACTGCTCCGAGCCTCAGACGCGGCTGGGGGCAGGTCCCCAGTGGTGACACACACACAGAGAGAGAAGGCGCCTGGCAGACTGGAGCCATCATAGGACATCCACTGAGGGGTTCCAGACTGTGAGAGGGGGGAGGCTGGGCTGAGGGACTCCCTGCACCCCGAGTGCACAAATTTTTGTGCACCGGGCCCCTAGTCCTATATAATAAAGAGCTAATATGCAAATAGTTATCACGCCCTTGGGCTGAGCCCAGAGAACCTGAGGCTGTGCTGGGAGACCTGAGGCCGCACCCCCTTAACCCCCTCCATGGGGCTTGACGGGGTTGGGGCTGGCTAGGTCTGAGTCTGGTGCAATTTTGAGGCACTCATGGGTGGGCAGGGACTTGACTTGGTCCCACGGTGTGCCCCAGATTCTGACAGGAGGGAGATTTTCATATACATTTTACTAATTATCTTTCATCTCTGATACTTCTATTATAGAGAACGGGCAAATAGTAAAATTAAAATATTTTCTCTAATTAATTGCCTTTTAATGTGCACGAATTTCATGTACCAGGCCACAAGTGTAACCATAAAAGATAGCACTTTGTTCTAGGTAATTAAACTAACTTCCTGTATTAGAATAGTAGATATAAATTTTGGAAGAGTGTACCAACTGTAATAACTAATTTTTATCAGTATTTGTGTTGTTATTTACAGAGAATATTGTAGAAATAAGTAGGTATTGATTCTGCAATAAATTTATCCATAGTATCACTTAGAAGAGAATTTCTATCCTCTGTGGGATAGAACATGTGGTAAGTTTATCTCAGAGAGAACTCATCAAAGGGTGCACAGTTTGGGCTGTAGGTAGGGATTAGTGCTAAATGGGTGTGTGTGTGTGGCCTGCAAGACTGATTTTTGTCTTTCATTTAATTTTCTCTTTTCTAGTGTATACAGATTTTATCTGACCTTCTATATGTTCCTTTACAAGTACAGGTCACAATTAAATGACTTCACCAAACTTCGGATGGGGAACTCTTCCTCTCCCCGCCCCCCCGCCTTTTTTTATTGTCTCCCCCAACTCTGGTGATTTCGTGAAGTTGTGAATAGCTCTTCTTTTAGGACCCTGACTCTGAACCTGGAGTACCTTTTAAGAAATACTCATATATCAGACTCACATTAGATTAGCATGTATTGATGTGCATCCTGGCACTTTTTAAAAAAAGGTCCCCAGATGATTTTAATGCACAGACTGAACTGAGACACTTTATGTGTCTTCTATCCTACTTCCTTTTCCCAGCATACAAGAACCTTGATTGGTTGTCTGGAACCAACCAACAAACATAAACAAGTAAAACCTAACCAACACAAAAACAAAACAACTCCACTTCTTCACTTTAGGATGATGATGAAAATATTTCCAAAAACTGCGGCTTCTCTTTATTGCCTAGCTTTGAGTACTATCCTGCGGTCAGAGGAGTGAAAGGAATATGAATTTCAGGCACACCCTGGAACTGAAATAAGTTGATGGCCAGTGTCCTGAGTTACTTTGCAGGGTTCTGCCTTGTACAGGTCAAGTTTCATCAAAGGATGCATTGTCCTGGGATTGTGGGACAAATACAAGAGACAAATACATTTACCTGTTACAGGCAGTTTGTATTTTGCCTACCTGTACAGTCACACAGATTAATATTGTAAATCATTTTTTTGTGAAATTTTGATTCTTGTATGTCACCTTTTCCTTTATGAAATTAGTTTTAAGAAAGTTCTCTGCCAAACAAATCCATTGTTCCATCTGCAGTCAGTGTTTTAGAAGGACTTGAGAAAATTTTTTATTCTTTATCAAATTGGCAAAATCACACTAGTAAATTTTGGCACCCTTTGAAAGTAAAGCAGTTTTTGGCCAAAGACTTGCAGATAACAAATGCCATTCTTATTTTATATTCAGCCAATTAAATCACTGAAATACCGACTTCCAAAGCAATGTGAAACTATTTAGAATTCTTAAACCCTTTGACTCATTCATTAACACATTTAATGTATGGCATTTTCCAAGAAACATTTAATTGGCTTTTCTAACTAGTGTTTTTGATTTTTAATATATATATATTGATTTCAGAGAGGAAGGGAGCTGGAGCCAGCAACCTGGGCATGTGTCTTCGCCTGAATCAAACCATGACCTCCTGGTTCATAGGTTGATGCTCAACCACTTAGCCACACCATCAGACCTCACTAGTGTTTTTGATAAATTTTATTCACATTACCTCTGTTTGGTTTTTCAATTGCTATTAAACATTATAAATCAGAATTATTCTTTTAATGGAATTATAAAAGACAGAGTGGCTTTGCTTACAGTCAGTAAAGCCACTTGTGTGCTATAGCTCGTGGCTCTTACTACAAGCATTGCTAATCTGTTATGCTTTCTTTCTCCTAAACACATAGTCATAGAACTCCCCTCAATATCTCACTTATCAACAGCTCTACAGTTGAAAGGTAAGAGATAAATTTCACCTTTCACCCCTGATTTTTGTGTTTTACAAATGAAAAATCTAAAATTAAATGGCATGTTCCATTTTTAATACTCTAAGAAGCTTCATATCTAGGTCTCCTTTATCAAGGTTCTGCATTATTTCTCGATATTGTGCATCACAGGCAAAACATGTAACATGGTCTACACTTACCAATGGTATTTAAGAATATTTATTCTTAGATGGTGTAGAAGAGCATGATGATAAAATAGGTGTATACTGAAACCAGGCAAAGGCATTACAATATGAGGGAACTTTAGCTTAATAGCATTCATAAACATAGGTGCAAAAATTATCAACATTTTACAAAGCAAAACTAACTATATTTAAAAGTATAGCCCATGACTAAATGGGAAGTATTTCAGGTATGAATGGCTAGTTCAATATTTGAATATCAGTAATTTGAATATCAGAATTCATCATCACATCAATAGGTTAAAAAGGAAAAATCATTTGAACATATCAAATATGAAGAAAAGTCATCTGATAAATTCTATATCTGTTCATATAAGCTCTCAACAAACTGGAAATAGAGGGGAAGTTTCTCAGGTTGATGAAGAATACCCACAGAAACTACAGCTGGCATCATAATTAACAGTAAAGAACAATGTTTTCTCCCTAAGTTACGGAACAAGGGAAAGGTCTCTCCTATCACCATTTCTGATCAACATTTTACTGGAAATACTAGCTAATGCAATAAAACTAGAAAATAAAAGATATATAAATTTAGAAGAAATAAAACTATCTTTCTTAAAGGATAAAGCTGGGTGGTCCCTTAGCCCAGCCTGTGCCCTTTCGCAGTCTAGAACCCTTCAGGGGATGTCTGCCTGCAAGCTTAGGCTGCTTAGCCCCTACCCTGGGTTCCGACCTAAGCCGGCAGTCAGACATTCCTCTCACAGTATGGGACTCTTGGATTCCGAGACCCTTGCTCCTTACTGCCCACCTGCAGCAGAGGCAGGATAGGCTCCCACCACCATCAGTGTGCTCTCCAGAGCACCACTTTGGCTCACTGCTCCTTAGCACTGCCTTGGAGGCGGGAGAGGGTTAGCTATGAGACCGGCTTCTGGGAGCACACTGACCACCAGGGGGCAGCTCCTGTGTTGAGTGTCTGCACCCTGTGGTAAGTGCGTGTCATAGCAACCAGTGGTTCCACCATTGGGTGTATTTGCATATTAGGGTTTTATTATGTAGGACTAGAGGTCCGGTGCACAAAAATTTGTGTACTCAGGGGCGTCCCTCAGGCTGACCTGTGCCCTATCATAGTCTGGGACCCCTCGGGGGTGTCCGCCTGCCAGATTAGACCAGATCCCCTAGGTGCCTAAACTGGCAGGTGGACATCCCTCTGGCAGCCCAGGAGCCCTCAGGGGATGTCTACTTGCCAGCAGGGATCAGGCCTAAGCTGGAGTTGGACATCCTTAGTGCTGCTGAGGAGGCGGGAGAGACTCCAACCAGCACTGCTATACTGGCAGCCATCAGCCTGGCTTGTAGATGAGCGGAGCTCCCCCCATGGGATCGCACTGACCACTAGGGGCAGCTCCTGCATTGAGTGTCTGCCCCCTGGTGGTCAGTTTGTATCATAGTGACCAATCATTCTCAGTGGTTCTGCTGTTAGGGTCAATTTGCATATTACCCTTTTATTATATAGGATAGAGGCCTAGTGCATGGGTGGGGGTAGCTGGTTTGCCCTGAAGGGTATCCTGGGTCAGGGTGGGGCTCCTGCTGGGTTGACTGTCCAGCCTGGGTGAGGAGGCTGAGGGCTGTTTTCAGGCTCGCCACACACCCTTCAGGGAGAGAGGTCCTGCTGGGGTGCCTGGCCAGCCTGAATGAGGGGCACATGGCTGTTTGCAGGCTGGCCACAGCCCCTTCAGGGTTGGGGTTCCCACTGGGGTGCCTGGTCAGCCTGGGTGAGGGGCCGTTTTCAGGCTGCCCAGACCTCCTTCAGGGTAGGGGTCCCTGCTGGGGTGCCTGGCCAGTCTGGCTGAATGGCTGATGACTGTTTGCAGGCTGGCCACCAGCCCCAGTGACCCAAGCTCCCAGCGAGGTTGGCTGGAAGCAGGTACCTGGGATTTATTTATCTTCTGTAATTAAAATTCTGTGCCTTGAGCAGAGGCCACACCTGGCCAGGGCAGATGGGAAGCTTGGCTTCCTCCATCGCTGGGGCAACAAAACCTCCTGCTTGCTCCAGCTCAATGGCTGCCAGCTGCTATCTTGGTTGGGTTAATTTGCATATAGTCGCTCTGATTGGCTAGTGGGTGTGGCTTGGGGCGTAGTGTAGGTTCTGTCAATTCACATGTTTCTCTTTTATTAAATTATATAATTGATTATGTAACCCTCATCCCCACCTCCTCCCACCTTCCCCTTATCCCCTCCCCCTGCCCACACCTAGACACCCACATACGAGAAAACTACTTTCTGGAACTAAAGAGCAGTTATAGCAAAGTTTTAGGATATGAAGTTGACATAAAAAGTCAGTTGCTGAGCATCCATCTCAAATTGGTACTGGAGATCGAGCTGGGAGACAGCCTGCAGCCGGGTAAGGCAGAAGTCTCCTGAGAGAGGTAAAATCAAGGCTTTGGGAAAGATATTCTGCCAGACCTGAGCACTGAGGATTGGAAAGTCTCCACACAGCACTGGCACCGGCACCAGCATCCAGCCTCGTCTCCTGAGACAGGCACAGTGGAAAGAGCGTCCACAGAACTTGCTGGTCGGCAGGGGATTCTAGATCCAGGCTCACAATCAGGAAAGGGCTGGGGTATGCGGGCAGGAGAGAAGCGTGCCCCTCTTGAAGTGGATTCTACATCTGAGTTCACAGTCATTAAAGACTGAAGTGTGCCAGAAGGAGAGGCGGGCACGCCTGGGCACAGCCTCTCCCGCCTCTGTGGCCAGTGCCTTTCTGCATTGAGCCTTACGCACAGGACTTTTCAGATATAGACACTTAGTTACCCATGGCTGGAGTGTGGGAGAAAGTGCCGAGTTGTGAAATCTGGAGAGAGAGGGGGTTCAAGAGAGATGGCAGTGAGTTTGGTGCTGACTCATGCTGGAGCCTGGGACTTGGGCAGCCATTGTGTCCTGAAGAGACAACCCCTCCCTCCAGTATCCAGGCAACTAATACAGCCACACCCAGATTCCACCCTGAATCGTAAAACGGATTAAAAAAAAAACCTAAACAGTCCCTGAGAGTACAAAGAGACTGGCCTAAAGAGAGACTTTTGGTCCCAGCAATCAGATCCTGAGAAACACAACAGTATAGAAGACTGGGATCTTAAGCCAGCCAAAGGAACATTTTACTTCTTCATTTTCATTTCATTTTATTTTTTATTATTACTTTGTTACCTTTCCTTTTTTTTCTTTCTTTTTGTCTTTGTTTTCCTGTTTGTGTTTGTTGCTTTATTTTCTATTTCTCTTCACTTTATTTTTCCATTACTCTATTTTATTTTAATTATTTTATTTTTGCTATTTTTATACCATTTTTGAAATCAAATTTTTTGTAAATTTATATTTTTTCTTTTCTTTCATTCTCTTTCCTCTTATCCACCCATCCCCTTTCTATTTCCTCTATACTGAACTGAGATCCTCCCCGTATTCCTTCAATTCTTAACCTTATCTTCTATATATAAACTCAGCTTCTGCAGACTCTGCTCCCATCCTCTCTGCTGGGTGTGGTCACTTGCAGTGGGGTTATTATTGTCGTGAGTATATTCGTGCTTTGGACCCTTTGTTTAGTGCCTTCTTGAGGTGAATTTTATCCTATCTGGCCAGGTGCTAGAGAGTAAATCTCACAACCAGACACCTGTAGAGAAAACTCCATCCACGAACAGATCAATAATATCCTAGACCCAACTACCTAGAGGCAGGAAGAAGGTGGCAGTGAGGGAGAGAGCATAAGTCAGTGAGAGACCAAAAGAGGAGTGTGTGGTCATGTGGAATGTTCGTGTGTATATGCGAGTGAAGCACAGATAGATCCAGCAGTGGTCTGCCTAAATGGGCTTCCTTAACTACGCTTCCTCTGCTACTGTTGTAAACAGTTCCAGGAGGCCAGCCTGCCCTCATAGGCCTAGTGTTTTTAATGGGAGAGCTGCTGTAACTGGGAGCCAGACCTCACCCCTGCCAGGGACCTGGTACTTCAGCTATGGTCCCACAGTCAACTAGTCTCCAGCCACCCTGGGCGCAGGCTCCTGTGCATTCTGAAGTATGCTCTCCTCTAACCGGCCCAATGGCTTAGCCCAAGGCACTGCAACCACACAAGCAGCAGACACGTGAGCAGCTCACCCCTATCCAAAGAGCAGCAGCTCCGTGACCAACCTGCCCCAGGCCTAAGAGCACAAGCCTCATGTAGCAGCCCCCTGTCCAAGGATCAGAAGCTGTGTGAGTGGCCCATTTCCCAGTCTGAGGAGCAGCATCCATGTGAGCAGCCTTGCCCTGTCTGAGGAGCAGCCCACACTAATCCAAGGAGCATCAGCCAAAAGCAGTCTGCACCTGTTCCACGAGCAGCAGCTGGGTGAGCATCCCGCCTCTATCCAAGGAGCAGCAGTCAAACGTGCAACTCACTCCCACCTAAGGCGCAGCAACCACGTAAGCAGCCCATGCCCCATTTGAGAACCAACAACTGTGCGAGCATACCGCACCCGTATGAGAAGCAGTCACCCTGGAAGCAACCTGCCACTGTCCAAAGAGCTACAGCCTCACGAGCAGCCCGCTCCATCTAAGAAAAGCAGCAACATTCAGCCAGCCTAAATCCAAGGAGCAGTAGCAATAAGATCAGCCCATCTCTGTCCAAGGAATAGCAACTATGTGAAAAGCTTCCCTTACCAGCCAGAGACACCAATCCTGCTAACAGCACCCACCAGAGGAGCCACTGTCATCTGAGGAGCAGCTACCTTGAAGAGCAACTGCAGCCCGAGGAACCACAGCCACCCAGGGAGCAGCCTCTGCATGACTCAACATCTAGATCAGTCGGTAAGACCATAAATGGGTAGACAAAGAAACCTGCAAAGAAAAGAAAAGGAGGAATTGCCAGAAAAGCAGCTAAATGAAACAGATGCATGCAATATGTCAGAAAAAGAATTAAGACTAAGGGTCCTAGAGTGCATAAACTGGATGGAGGGGAAAAAAATCAACAACTTATGTAAGAATCAAGAAGAAATGGATATAAAAATATCTTATGTGAGAATCAAGAAGAAATGAAGGGTGATACAGCTGCCATTAAGAACACCATGGAAAGTTTTAACAGTAGATTAGGAGAAGCGGATGACCGAATTAGCGAATTAGAAGACAGGAAAGCAAAACACCCAAACTGAACTGCAATTAGAGAAAAAAAATCTAAAGACAGGAGGAGAGCCTAAGGGAACTATGGGACAACATGAAACAAAGCAACATATGCATAATAGGGGTGCCAGAACAATAGGAAGAGGAACAAGGATTAGAAAATGTATTTGAAGCAATAATCTCAGAAAACTTCCCTGAGGTGGGGAAGAAAAAAATCACATGAGCACATAGAGTTCCAAACAAGAGGAATCCAAAAAGACCCACACCAAGGCATATCATAATTACCATGGCAAATGTTCAGGACAAAGAGAGAATCTTAAAGACTGCAAGGCACAGACAGAAAGTTACATACAAGGGAGCTCCCATTAGATTATCAAATGATTTCTCAACAGAAACATACCAGGTCAGAAGAGAATGGACAGAAATTTACAAAGTGATGCAAAACAAGGGACTGAATCCAAGATTACTCTAGCAAGGCAATCATTCAAAATTGAAGGGGAAATAAGTTTCACAGACAAAAGAAGGCTAAGGGAGTTTATCACCACAAAGCCAGCAATGCAAGAAATGCTAAAGGGACTGGTGTAAAAAGAAGAAATAAAAAGACAAGGACACAGGCACAAAAAATAAAATGACTACAAACAAGTACCTTTCAATAATAACTTTAAATGTAAATGGACTAAATCCTCCAATCAAAAGACACCGAGTGGCTGAATGGATAAAAAAAATGTCCCATATATTTGCTGTTTACCAGAGACTCACCTCAGAATAAGGGACTCAGACTGAAAATGAAGGGATGGAAAAATATCTTTCAGGCAAATGGAAATGGAAAAAAAGCTGGGACAGCGATACTTATATCGGACAAAATAGACCTCAAAGTGAAGGCCATAACAAGAGATAAGGAAGGCCACTTCATAATACTAAAGGGATTGATACAACAAGAGGACATAATCCCTGATAAACATATATGCACCCAATGCAGGAGCACCCAAATATATTTAAAAAAAATCCTGGAAGACATCAATGGAGAGATCGTAAATAATACAATCATAGTTGGGGACTTCAATACGTCTCTGACATCACTAGATAAATCCTCTAGACAACAAAATTAGCAAAGAAACGGCAATCCTAAATGACTTACTAGATCAAATGGACTTAATTGACATCTTCAGAACTTTTTACCCCAAAGCCGCAGAATATACATTCTTCTCAAGTACACGTGTGACATTTTCAAAAATAGACCACATATTGGGACACATGAAAAGTCTTCCCAAATTCAAGAAGATTGAAATTATACCAAGCATCTTCTCAGATCACAATAGCAAAATATTAGAAATAAACTTCAATAAAAACAATCCAAATCATTCAAACTCTTGGAAGCTGAATAGCATGTTATTAAATATTGATTGTGTTACCAATGAGATCAAAGAAGAAATTAAAAACATCCTGGAAACTAATGACAATGAAAACACAACAATCCAAAACCTATGGGACACAATGAAAGCAATCCTGAGAGAGAAATTTATAGCTCTGCAGGCCTACCTCAAAAAATAAGAAAACATGGTACTAAATCATTTAACTCTACAACTCAAAGAATTAGAAAGAGAGCAACAAGAAAAGCCCAGAGTGAACAAAAGGAAGGAGATAATAAAGATTAGAGCAGAAATCCATGACATAGAGATTGAAAAAACAATACAAAAGATCAATAAAACCAAGAGCTGGTTCTTTGAAAGGATAAACAAGATTGATGAACCTCTATCCAGGCTCACCAAGAAGCAAAGAGTGAGGACCCAAATAAAAAAAATCAGAAATGATAGAGGTGAAATAACAACAGACCCCACAGAAATACAAAGGATTGTTAAAAAATACTATGAACAACTTTATTCCAACAAACTAGACAACCTCGAGGAAATGGACATATTCCTACAAAAATTCAACCTTCCAAAACTCAATCAAGAAGAATCTAAATATCTCAATAGGCCAATAACTGTGGAAGAAATTAAAGCAGTAATTAAAAAGCTTCCAGCAAATGAAAGCCCAGGGCCATACGCCTTCACAGGAGAGTTTTACCAAACATTCAAGGAAGAACTCAGACCTGTCCTCCTGACACTACTCCAAAACATTCAAGAGGAAGGAACACTTCCAAGCTCATTCTATGAAGCCAGCATTACCCTAATACCAAAATCCAGATAGAGACAACAAAATGAAAGAGAATTACAGGTCAATATCCCTCATGAACATAGATGCCAAAACCCTCAACTAAATCCTAGCAAATCGGATCCAGCAGTACATCAGAAAGATCATACACCATGACCAAGTAGGATTTATCCCAGGGATGCAGGGATGGTACAATATCTGCAAATCAATAAACATGATACATCACATAAATTAAGAGATAAAAACCACTTAATCATATCAATTGATGCAGAAAAAGCATTTGACAAAAATCCAACACCCATTTTTCATAAAAATTCTCAGCAAGGTGGGAATAGAAGTATCATACCTCAACATAATAAAAGCCTAGTATGACAAACCCACAGCCAACACCATACTCAATGGGCATATACTAAAACAATTTCCCCTTAGAACAGGAACAAAACAGGGATGCCCACTTTCACTACTCCTGTTTGACATATTATTGGAAGTATTAGCCATCGTGATTAGACAAGAAGAAATAAAAGGCATCCAAATCGGAGAAGAAGAAGTAAAACTGTCCTTATTTGCAGATGACATGGTATTCTACATAAAAACCCTAAACACTTTGTTAAGAAACTATTAGACTTAATAAATGAATTCAGCAGTGTAGCAGGATATAAAATTAATGCTAAGAAATCTATGGCATTTCTATACACCAATAGTGAACTTATAGAAAGAGAAAATAAAAAAGCAACCCCATTTCCTATCACACCAAAAAAAGTAAGATATCTAGTAATAGACTTAACTAAAGAGGTAAAAGACCTCTACTCTGAAAACTACAGGATGTTGAAAAAAGAGATAGAGGAAGACATAAACAGATGGAAGAACATGCCATGTTCATGGATTGGTAAAATCAACATCATTTAAAATGTCCATACTACCCAAAGCAATCTATAAATTCATTGCACTTCCCATTGAAATACCAACGGCATATTTTACAGACCTAGAACGAACTCTCCAAAAATCCATCTGGAATTAAAAAAGACCCTGAGTAGCTGCAGCAATCCTGAGAAAGAATAAATTAGGTGGGATCTCCATACCAGATATCAAGCTATATTACAAAGCCACAGTGCTGAAAACTGCCTGGTACTGGCACAAGAACAGACATACAGATCAATGGAATACAATAGAGAACCCAGAAATTGATCCAAACCAATATGCTCAATTAATATTTGACAAAGGAGACAAGAACATATAATGGAGTCAAGACAGTCTCTTCAATAAATGATGTTGGGAAAATTGGACAGATATATGCAAAAAAATGAACACCAACTTACACCATACACAAAAATAAACTCAAAATGGATAAAAGACTTAAATGTAAGACGGGAAACCATAAAAATAGTAGAGGAATTTAAAGGCAACAAAATCTCAGAAATATGCCGAAGCAATTTTTTCACCGATACAGCTCCTAGGGCATTGGAAATTAAAGAGAATATAAACAAATGTGACTACATCAAAATAAAAAGCTTCTTCACAGCAAAAGAAACCATCAACAACACAACAAGAAACCCACTGCATGGGAGAACATATTTGCCAATATTATCTCCGATAAGAGTTTAATCTTCAATTTTTATAGGGAACTCATACAACTTAACAAAAGGAAGATAAGCAATCCAATCAAAAAATGCTCAAAGGACCTAAGTAGACACTTTTTAAAAGAGGACATTCAGAAAGCCAAGAGACATATGAAAACATGCTCAAAGTCACTACTCATCCCAGAGATGCAAATCAAAACTACGATGAGGTATCATCTCACACCTGTCAGAATGGCTATCATCAACAAATCAACAAATGATAAGTGCTGGAGAGGATGCGGACAAAAATGAACCCTCGTGCACTGCTGGTGGGAATGCAGACTGGTGCAGCCACTATGGAGGACAGTATGGAGTTTCCTCAAAAAATTAAAAATGGAACTCCCATTTGACCCTGCAATACCACTTCTGGGAATATATCCCAAGAAACCAGAAACACCAATCAGAAGGGATATATGCACCCCTATGTTTGTTCATAGTAGCACAATTTACCATAGCTAAGATTTGGAAACAGCCTAAGTGCCCATCAGCAGAGGAACGAATTAGAAAACAGTGGTATATCTACACAATGGACTACTATGTTGCTGTAAAAAAGGAATTCTTACCATTTCAACAGCGTGGATGGAACTGGAGAGCATTATGCTAAGTGAAATAAGCCAGTCAATGAAAGAAAAATACCACATGATCTCACTTATTTATGGATAATAAAGCACATTATAAATTGATGAACATAAAGAGATACAGAAGCAAAACAGCATTGAACAGACTGTCAAACTACAGCTGGAAGGCGTGGGAGGGTTTGGGGGGAGTTAAGAGATCAACTTAAGGACTTGTATGCATGCATATAAGCATAATCAATGGACACAACACACAGGGGGGGTAGTGGAGGAGGGGAGAAGTTCAAAGGCGAGAAATGGAGACTTAGTTAACACTCTTTGTAATACTTTAAGCAATAAAACAAAATTTAAAAAAATTATTTGCTTTGCTTATACAGTGAACAATTCAGATTTGAAATTAAATATATGTTACCACAAAAAAATTAATACTTAGGTTTTAATATAACCAAGTATGTTAAAAGTTTGTATGAGGAAAACTACAAAACTTTTATGAAAAAAATCAAAATAGACTTAGTAAAAATATATATATGTATCTATTTTAGTTTCAATATTGTTAAGATGCCAGGTTTTTCCAACTTCATCAATAGGTTCAATGCAATCCCAGTCCAAATTCTAGAAGGCTTTTTTATGGATGTTGGCAAACTGATCGTAAAATTTATATGGACAGCTAAAAGATCCATAATATGGGAACCCAGACATTATCCAACTTCAACACTTACTATAAAGCTCCAGTAATCAAAGCATTGTAGTAGTGGGCGGCAAGGTGGGGGGGGGGGTGGGAGACAAATAGATTAATGGAGCAGATTAGAGAACCCAGAAGTATACTCACACAGATGTAGTGAACTAACTTGACAAAGGTCCAAAGACAATTCAATTAAGAAAGACTTTTCTTTTAAACAAATGGTGCTGGTGAATCTGGATACATATGTACATGCTAAAAAATATATTAGACCTCATACTATTCCAAAAATTAACTTAAAGTGGATCATAGACCTAAATGTAAAATTCTAAAGTAAACAATTAATAAAAGATAACATAGGAGAATATCTACATGATCTCAGGTGCTAAGGCCTTTTTAGTTACACATTAAAAGCATGATCTATGATAGAAAAATTGGACTTCGTAAATAAAAAACTGGTCTGTGGAAGACACTGTTAAGAGGGTCAAAGGATAAACCACACACTTGCAAAAAAAATCTGATGAAGAGCTATATATGAAAAGGGTATATGACAAACGCTTAAAACTGAACTGTAAGAAACAATTAAAAACAACCTAATTAAAAAATGGTCAAAATACCTGCGTATATACCTCACCAAAGAGGTATAAATCAAGTGGCAAATAAATGTCTGAAAAGAAATTCAACATCATACTGTCAGAGTAGGCAGTTGGTGGGTTATTAAGAAAAGATTACGGAGCAAACTAAACCTGATTAAATTGGAAAACAGCTGCCACAGTCAGCTCGGAGTAACTGGCATGTTCCGGACAACATGTGCTTAGTCCATGAAGCAGGAAAGGCAGCCTTACTGTCACCCCACGCGGTGGGTGGTGGTCACCAGTGTTGTTCCATTGGATTAATTGGGGAAGGGGAAAATGGCAAGGGCGAATTCCTATCCATCAATTTGCTTCCACTTAGAATATCTTCAGCTTCTTTCTTCAATGTCTTACAATTTTTCAAACATAGGTCTTTTACATTCTTGGTTAAATTTATTCCTATGTTTTTGGTGTGCTTTTTGAAGTAATTATGAATGGAATTGTTTTCCTAGTTTCCCTTTCTAGGAGTTCATTTTTTGTATATAAAAACGCAGTTGTTTTCTATATATTTACTAGGGGCCCGGTGCACAAAAATTTGTGCACTTGGCAAGGGGAGGAAGGGGTCCCTCATCCTGGCCTGTGCCCTCTCACAGTCTGGGACCCCTGGGGGGGGTGGGATGTCTACCTGCTGACATGCATGGCCAGCCTGGGTGAGGGGCTGAGGGCTGTTTTCAGGCTGGCCACAGGCCCCTCAGGGTTCGTGCACTGGGGGGTGGGATGGCTGGTAAGTGCAGGCATGGACGTTTCCAGCCGGGTGGCCTACCATTGCACATACCTGGTGGGCCTCCACCGCTGAGAGGACACACCTGGTGCAGAGCTGGGTGGCAGGCCAGAGGGTGGACACTGTGCATGGTCCCTTGGGGGGGCCTTGCTGCTGAGCGGACACACTGGGGGTGGAGCCAGGCACACACTCGCACATGCCCCACAGAGGCCTCCAGGGTGGAGCCAGGTGGCTGGACCTGTGGCAGACACTCTGTGCAGGGGCGGAGGATGTTCAGGCATGACCCCGAGGGGGTACCCCCCTCAAGCCTCCGCCACTGAGCCTCTGAGGTCATGTGGGCCCAATTGCTCTATTCCCAGGCCTCACAGGGCCGGGCCGGGCTGCCAGCTCCCGGCCTTGTGGCTGCTCACCGCCCTCTGGAACCACCGCAGGCACAATTGCTCTATTGCCAGCCCCAGCCCCAGGGCCAGACAGGCTCCCACCCGAGGCTGCCCAGAACCAACCACTGGCGTGATCTCTCTATTCTCAGCCCCATCTCTCTATTGCCAGCCCCGACTGCAGGGCCGGGGGCTGGGCGGCCACCCAGCCCTGCAGCCGGCCGCCACTGCCCGGAACCAACTGCCGGAGCATGCAAGGGCAGAGGCTGGCCTCCGCCCTTGTGTGCTCCCGCACGATCGCTCCATCGCCAGCCCGGGCCTCCGCCAAGATTGTTCTGATTGGCTGTTGAGCGTCCCGAAGAAACAGTCAATTTTAATATTGCACTTTTATTAGGATTTTGTGTCCTGATACTTTAATGAATTCATTTATCAGTTATTCATTTATAGTAGGTTTTGGATGAAATCTTCATAGTTTCTCTATATACAGTATCAAGTCTTACACAAATAATGACAGTTCTACTTCTTCCTTTCCAATTTGTATGCCTTTTATTTCTTCTTCTTGCATGAATGCTCCACCCAAGAAAGATGGTTTCTGACATGTAGGAGAATGACTCAGCACAGGGATCCTGGGGGATGTCCCTTTAGTTCTCTACCCAGAGCCACAAACTCTATACTCTCCTCATGAGACTGTAATTTGCTTCACCTCTCTCCCATGTAGCCCAGGATGAGTGGCTGCAAAGGAAATTTTTTCTGATGGACCTTCAAGAGGACAGCTGTATCACTAACAGACTAATGTCTTTCCCTGGCAGTCAGAAGCCCTGCTAATTTTCACATGCAGATGCTTTGTGGGAACCTCTTCCTAACTCTGGAGCTCTGGGTTGGAGAGCCTGACTTTGGGTTGAGACCTCACACTTCTCAGGGGGAGTCCCCCACCGCCAAGGTATCCCTCTGGAACCTCAGCCAGTGCTGAAGGAGGGGGGCCAGCCCTTTTGGCGTTTCTGCCCTTCCTACCAATCTCAATGTGGCTTCTGTAAGTCCTTGGTTATAAGACTTCCCTTCAACTAGTCTTCATTTGGTTATTCAGGTTCTTGCTCTATACTACAATTGTAATTCCAATTGGTCCTGGGCGGAGATGAGTGTAGCTTTCACCTACTCTGCCACCATCTTGGATCCCAATATTAGTCTTAATTAAAACAACTAGAAGTTAAAAAAAAAAAAAACTTTTACATTTCACCCATTTATATTAACTAATTGATATTGAGCTATTTTAAATCTCTTTTTGAATAAGGGAATAGAATAAATAAACAGAACATTGAACAATACAGGTAAAATTTTAGTAAAACACAGAAGTGCTTTTTATATTATACTTTCTGTGCTTACTACTGTGCTTACTAAAAGCCAAAGAAATATGTGAAAAATGTAATTTAGAGAAAGCATATCTGGTAGGATATGGTATGAACCAGTTTAATTATACGGGTCTATATTATTTATATAATTTTCTTGCTTATGTAATGTTTCTACCCTCATTCTCATTTTAATGTGTGACAATTAAGTAAAGATATAAATTTTTTATATATGAATGCTGTAAATTTATCTAATTATCTATTATACCTAGTATTGATTGACTTCTGTCCATCTTTCAAATCATTATAAAAGTTGCATTAGTATATTAAAATTGTTAAGGCAATGCCAGCATAGCATTTTTTTGTTCATATTAACATTTTTAATTCCATTCTTTTTGGAGCGTTACATTCTCTTTTTGAAAAAATTAAGGAGTGTTTATTTTTAGCATAGTTATATATCAGAAAATATTTATTCTATAATTGTGGGTTGGTTTCTTTAGTGAAATTGACTTTTTGAACTGAGAAAATAGCCTTTAAAAAAAAAAAATATATATATATATATATATTTGTATTGATTTCCGAGAGGAAGGGAGAGGGAGAGAGATAGAAACATCAATGATAAGAGAGAATCATTAACTGGCTGCTTTCTGCAAACCCTCTACTGGGGATAAGCCCACAGCCTGGGCATGTGACCTTGACTGGACTTGAACACAGGATCCTATACTCTGCAGGCTGATGCTCTATCCACTGAGCCAAATCAGCTAGGGCTAAGCAAATAGTCTTTGTAAGTTTGTATTTACACTTCCATTTTTGTGGGGATAACTTTAACTTATATATAAGGATGTTATTTTATGTATTTACAAAATCACTTTATTCTACAAAGGATTTAAGATGAAATATAATGTTATTCTGTATACTTGTTTAACTCTGTTGAAGGTCATACTTTACAGGTATGTTTTCATCCAACCATATTCATATATTTTGCCAGAACTAATTCATTAGCAATATGGAAAGACTTGCTGTTTGAACTATAGGATTCAGGTGGCGTTTTATGAATTTAATAGATAAAAGAATAGGAGAAATCATACTCTCAGAATTAGAAATGACCTGAGGGTAGATAGTAGAGGGCATTCATTGTCAGAGGCTTCACAGCTTGACTTACAGGTTATAGAGCTTCAGTATTTTAAATTCTAATAATGCTCTTTTGTCTTACTACCATTTTTGTCCACTGTGTTTTTGAGAATTTTATTTCTTTGGATGCCCAATAATACCCTTTAGAAAAAGACTTTTTTTAGAGGAACTATATTTACAGTGTTTAGAACTTTGAATTCACACGGACATGGGTGCAAATCTTGGTTCTACCAGCTATCTGATGGGGTTCACTACATGATCTTATAAATAAATATCTTTTGTTCCTTCCTTAATAATGGGTATAATGATAGTTCTTTTTTTCACAGGGATGTTGTGTGTTTTAAGCAGAATACTTTTATACTGTCTCATAGTAAGTGCCACAGAAAAAACCTGCTCTGTCATCCCAGCATTAGTACTATTCATAAGCTAGGGATTTGTAGGCAGTGTATGGGGCCATCACAGATGCACATAATTTTGTCATCTTTTCTAGTGGTTGGTCAGCAATGTCTACAATATCTAAATAGTGCTGTTTGTATACATATTTAGATTACAGGAACATAATGAGAAGAGAATTACTAACTTAACAATATTCTTAAGATACATTTTATTATCAGAGAGAAAAGGTTTATAGTCTTTGAATTACAAAAATCAGCAAGAATAAATTAAGGTTTATTTTAAGAAATTTTTTTTATTGTGACTACACAATAGAGTATTCTTTAAATGTCATCCAAATTTGTGCTGAATACCTTAGAAATATTCCCAAACCTTGCATTATAGCAACAAAGAACTTGTACTCCAGACTGACAACTAGGCCATGATTTATTACAGGATCTGCTTTTAACATTATTTTGTCTGGAATGAACAGAGCAGTTGAAGAAAGTCCATCCATCTCTTTGTTTATTTGACATCTGTGCCACATTAAATGTACCTTAAAGAAACAATATATAAATAAGAAATTCTACTTAACAGTGATGATTACTCATCAGGAAGATAAATCTCTTGACAATAATATACAAGGAATCTTGTCAAGCAATATCTGTTAAATTTAAATGAAGTATATTTTTAAACCGAAATGAATTTCAAAGCAAATATTGTAGTTTCAGTTTCTTTCCAAAGTTAGCATTACAGAATGTGTTCATGTTGTTCTTTCTCTTCAGCAAAATTGTCACTATCTCCCAAGCTTTCCCCTTCTAGCTCAATCACTGATTATGTTTGATATGAGAAATTAGAAGAAATAGAATGCCCTCTGTACTATTAATGTTTATCAAGAAGGTTAAAAAAAATTGAGCAACAAGTAGATAAAAATTTTGACAAATACATTTTGTTGTGTTTTCAGGCTGTTGGAAGGAGTCTGTTATTTTTTATTTTAATTATTTGGGAAAGGAGGGAGGGAATAGAGTATTTGAGGCAAGAAGAATACCTTGGAAGTATTACGCAATTTTTTTCTGAAAAATGTTAGGACCTGAATAAAAAATGCCTGCCCTAGAATTTAGAGCCACTAAGTTTATAAATGAAACACTAGGCATTATCAACAAATGGTCTCTATTGATGTTTCTTATCTGAACTTCTTGGTAAATTAGGTTTAATTTCAGATTTATTTATTAGAAATTTGCAGGATTTTTTTTTTTAGTGTCACAGTTGTTAAATATAGATTTTGGAAGGATAGCAGAATACTTCCTTTTATTAGTCAGAGTATACTTTTTAGTATTAAAGTGTTACCAATTGCAACTTGGTAGTCAATTGATGTTTTCAATAATACAACCAAGATACCCCTCTCCTCCATAAACTAGTGTTTAGTTTTATGGTTATCTCTAAGTTCTTGAATGTATTTGACCTATGCAGTTAATATTTATTAAACTTGTAGATCCTAGAAAAACTATAGTATTTCCAGAATTCTAAATTCTGAATTCTTATTGCTCATAAATAAAGATAAAGATTGATCCACTTGGTCATTGTTGGATCACAGAGATTTCTTGACATATTAATCCTAGTAGTTGCTGGCTGATTAGCTATATTAAAAATAGTACTAGAATACTTTTTCCATGCTTTACAACATATATAAGTAGATGATGCTTGTCTTAGCATTCCACACAGGTTGTGTTGAGTTTCACATGAAAGGAGCAAGATAAGGAAGGGTGTAAACAGTACAGTCAGCAGCTGTGTGTCCACAGAAGGGACAGGATTCCCCAGCTAGTCACTGCTGTAAAAGGGATGGGTAAGTGGGGGGGCAGGGAATAAAGAGCTTTGCTGCTAGGATACTTAAGAAAAAAAAAAAAGGCAGTGTGGTTCAGGGTTCCTGTTCAGGGTTCGAGTTCTGGAGGAGGCCGCACACAAAATGAAGAGAGAGACTAGAAGAGACTCAATTTGGAAACTGGGGGACCAGGTGTGGAGTCTACCTCTAGTGGGTAAGACTGCCCACTGGTGCCTGGGCCTCACCAGCCTTTTATTGAGTCTCTTGGAAAAACACCCATATGCTTAGGCAGGAAATTTCAAGCAAGAAGTTACATGTAATTAACAGGTGGGGGTTTGCTGTAATTAACAATGTTTCCACTTAAACAATGAGTATATAGCTCTGACCTTTCAGAACAACCAACGTTGGTGAAAACAATGTTTCCAGCATCTCCCCCGTTTTTTTCCTTTAAAAAATCTTGTATCTGCAGACCAGAAATAAACATATCTAAACTAATAAAAGCGAAATATTAAAATTAACCGTTTCTCCGAGACAGGGTAAGCCACGCCCACCAGCCAATCAGAGCGGCTGTATGCAAATTAGCCCAGCCAACATGGCGGCTGCCACTCACGGACCTGAGTAAACAGCCCTTTCCATTGCGGCAGGAGGGAAAGTGAAGCTGCGCCCCTCAGCTCAGCTCCG
>PVJC01031667.1:0-20418 GCA_004026665.1 Murina feae | reverse complement strand
ACAGGGAACTCATACAACTTAACAAAAGGAAGATAAACAATCCAATCAAAAAATGGGCAATAGACCTAAATAGACACTTTTTGAAAGAAAACATACAGAAGGCTGAAAGACATATGAAAACATGCTCAAAGTCACTAATTATATGAGAAATGCCAATCAAAACAACAATGTGGTATCATCTCACACCTGTCAAAATGGCTATCATCAATAAATCAACAAACAACAAGTGTTTGAGAGGATGTGGAGAAAAAGGAACCTTTCTGCCCTGCTGGTTGGAATGCAGACTGGTGCAGCCACTGTGGAGAACAGTATGGAGTTGAGCCAGTGATCTCATATCTAGGAATATATCCCAAGAAGCGAGAAATACCAATCAGAAAGGATATATGCACCCCTATGTTCATAGCAGCACAATTTACCATAGCTAAGATTTGGAAACAGACTAAGTGCCCATCAGCAGACGAATGTACTAAAAAACTGTGGTATGTCTACACATTGGAATACTACACTGCAGTAAAAAAGAAGGGATTCTTGCCATTTGCAATAGCATGGGTGGAACTGGAGAGCATTATGCTAAGTGAAATAAGCCAGTCAGAGAAAGGTAAATACCACATGTTCTCACTCATTTTTGGAATAGTGAATAACATAGACTGATGATCAGGGATGGATCCAGAGACAGAGAAACAGCGATCAGACTGTCAATCCTCAGAGGGAAAATAGGGGAGGGTGGGGGTAAAAGGGAGAGATCAACCAAAGGACTTGTATGCATATGTATAAGCCAAACCAATGGACACAGACAACAGGGGAATTTGAGAGCATGAGTGGGGGGTAGTTGGGGATTTAATGGGGAGGGGGATGAGGATCCATTTGTAATACCTTACCCAATAAATTAAAGATAAAAAATGGGCAAAGGGCTTAAATATAATATGGGAAACCATTAAAATACTATAAGAATCCACAGGCAGGAAAATCTCAGACATACACCAAAGGAATTTCTTTACTGATACTGCTCTATATATTTCTTATATCACTTTTTGTCATATAATTTACAAATCATTTTACCATTCGGTAAGTTACCTTCTCATTTTTTTGATAATTTATTTTGCTTTGCACAAGTTTTTAGTTTGATATATTTCCACTTGTTTATTTTTGTTGTTTGTTGCTCTTACTTTAGGTGTCATATCCCCCATCCCCTCTGAAAATAATCATTGCCAATTTCTATGTTGAGGAACTTTTCCTCTATGTATTCTTAATCTCTTAACCTTTTCCACTAACCCCTTCAACCCGCTCCTCTTTAGCAATAATCATTCTCTTTTCTGTGTCTGTGAGTCCATTTTCTTTGATATTCTTTAAAATGTACATCAATGACTGTTCTTTTAAAGTATTTTTAAAAATAAAAAATTAAAATGTTAAAATACAGTTTTTGTTTTTATTTTAATATGTGGCATAGCCATATTTTATAATTTAAGAAAGCCAAGAGACATATGAAAACATGCTCAAAGTCACTAATCATCCAAGAGATGCAAATCAAAGCAACAATGAGGTACCATCTGACACCTGTAAGAATGGCTATCATCAACAAATCAACAAACGACAAGTGCTGGAGAAGATGTGGAGAAAAAGGAACCCTCGTGCTCTGCTGGGGAGAATGCAGACTGGTGCAACCAGTATGGAACACAGTAGGGAGTTTCCGCAAAAATTTTAAAATGGCACTGCCTTTTGACCCAGTGATCCCACTTCTAGGGATGTTTTCCAAGAAGCCAGAAACACCAATCAGAAAGGATATATGCATCCCTATGTTCATAGCAGCACAATTCACCATTGCTAAGATTTGGGAACAGCCTAGGAACCCATCAGCAGATGAATGGATTAGAAAACAGTGGTACATCTACACAATGGAATACTATGCTGCTGTAAAAAAGAAGGAATTCTTACCATTTGCAATAGCATGGATGGAACTGGAGAGCATTATGCTAAGTGAAATAAGTCAATCAATGAAAGAAAAATACCACATGACATCACTAATTTATGGATAATAAAGACCATTATAAACTGATAAACAAAAATAGTTACAGTAGCATAGCAGCATCAAACAGACTGTCAAACTACAGCAGGAAGGCCGGGGAGGGTTAGGTGGGAGGGGAAAGAAATCAACCAAAGAACTTTTATGCATCCATATAGGCATAAGCAATGGACACAAGACACTGGGGGGCAGGGGAGGCCTGGAGAAGGTCAAGGGGGAAAAAGAAGAGATATATGTACTACTCTTCGTAATATTTTAAGCAATAAAATAAAAAATATATACTTTAAGTTAAAAACAACGGGATATACCTTCTCTGCAATTTCTGAAAATATAAACAGTTTTTGTGATCTTCTACAAGTATTACTTTTAAATGTAGCAAATATAAATTTAAAATATAAATAACTCAAACAGTTTTAAATTTACATTTTACTTTACTCAAACTTTATTAGTGTTCATCACCTATAAGTTATTTGTCAGGTTATTTATTCAATGTGAATATTGTTTGAAGTTTGTAGGGGAAGATAGTAGTTAAACATTTCATTTTCAACAGTATAAAATAAGCACAATTATATCACTCCATCTTGTTTATAATCTTTAAATCATTACATTTGTATACTTTTTAAAAACAGAACAGGGAACATCCTAGATTTTGCCAGAGAAGAGTTCCAAAAGACAGAGATGTAGAAGAGAAGGTACAGCTTGTATTAGATGCCCATATTTTATCTACTGAGTTTTGCTTTCCCTCAAAGGCTCTGGTTTACACTGTTACCCCTTGTAAGGGAACAGTCTCCCTGATATAATCTGAACCAAGAAATTTCCACGTTTGGACAAAAAGGAGCTTGGGGAGAAAGGCCTGCAGGAGCGAAGGAGTGGTTGCCCATACCTTACCCCTCAGAATCACCTCTTTCTCAGTGCCTCAATCTTCAAACTCCAGCTCAAGAAAGTATGTTTACTATATCAAATTGAGATTGCATTTGATCACAAATAATAAAAGCAAATAAACATACAAACAAACCCAGCTATTTAAACAAGTAAGGGGATTATTATTATTATTATTTTTGTATAACAAGAAATTGAGAGTTAGAGTCCAAAACCCACTATATATCCAGGCCCCTGTGTCTTTTTGCTGTACCATTCTTACCTGCAGTATTGCCCTTACGGTATAGGGGTCTATCTACAAGATAGATAGCTCCTGTATCACCATGCATCATGTTTGAATTATGGGGTGAAATGACAGAAAAAGCAAAAATTATGTGTCCCATGATTCACGGTGTTTACCCCACACTGAACTCTCTCCATCTTTCTGAGAGGCGAAGGAAGCTGAGAGGTGTAGTTGTTTTATTTTTTTAAATGATTTTTAAAAGCTAGACTCTCTTCTTCCCCCTGCCATATCACAGTTAGGAAGAAGAGGAGAATTGATTTTGAGTAAGGACAAGCAGAGTCTGCCACATGCCTTTTCTGTTTCTTTTCAGTACAAATGAATGTGGCTGTTGGCACTCAACTCTCCTCCCCACCCCCGACAACAACAACAACACACACACACACACACACACACACACACTCACACACACACAAATATAATTATTTTAAAAAGAAAGAAGGCAGAAAGGACGGTGAAAGAAAAAAAAACTTTAATACTGTAATTAAATTTCCAAAGCAAGGCTTTGTGGCCAGAAAACAATTATTGTGACTGAGGCAACAAGTTGGTGCATCACTGGCACTGCTTCTCAGAAAACATCTCTGTCCTCACATCTCCCTTCCAAATCTCAAATACCACCTCTCTTGGACCTCACAAACTCTTTCCAAACCAAGGCCAAAGATAGCAGCTACCTGGGGCTCAGTCTCCTCAGCTAGTTTACATCTTGCCTATGGTTTACATCTCAGCTAGTTTACATCTTGCCCATTGGCTAGGCTTAGATAACAAGGGTATCGGTTGTGGCATGAGAAACTGGAGATTATAAGCTCTTCTCTCATTTTTATGGACACTGCAAAAACCTGGATTTTGATGCCAACCTGGGAGTTGACAGTAATGTCTTACATAGAGATGAGCTAATGAGGTATTCCAAATAGGCCTGCATCTGTGCCTAAGTGTCATACCTAATGCAAATGCTACTCCATTCTAATGGCTTTTCTTCACATGGTCCTTTGATTATGATCTATCCACCATGCTTCTTACTATTTTATCCTTCTGTGTCTCCTCCCTTCCGACCTTACATGTTAGTCAAGGTGCTCCCAACTGGCATCTGAAAGAAGCAATACAGTGTAGTAGTTAAGAGCTCCAGCTCTGAAGTCCAACTGCCTTTCCTATTATCTAGTTAAAATAGCCTTGGGTACCAAGCATGTGTTGCTCAGTGGTTGAGCATAGACCTATGGGCTGCGAGATCACCTTTTGATTTCCAGGTGGGTCATGTGCCTGGGATGTGGGCTCGATCCCCAATGTGGGGTGTGCAGGAGGCAGCCAATGGGTGATTCTCCTACATCATTATGTTTCTTTTTCTTTCCCCCTCCCTTCCTCTCTGAGGTCAATAAAAATATATTAAAAAATAGCCTTAGGCAAGTCACTTTACCTCTGTGCTTAGGTCACCCTTTTGTAAAAAGCATAATAACATCTTCTTTATAATGCTATTGTCAGGATTAAATTAATTAGTGCATAAAGCACTTAACACATAGTAAGTTCTCAATAAATATTTACTGTTATCATTCAACCATGGTCTTTTGACATGGCAGTCTCTCTGCTTGGAGCACAGTTTCTCATTTTTTTTTTGGCAAACTCATTTTCCTTCCAAAATCAATAAAACAATAATTTTCCTTGAGCAAAATTAGAGCTTTTAATATGTTTACTCAATACTTTGTGCATAATCCTAATCTGACAGTAATCACTGTATAACATCATCACATCTATTCCTGTTAATCTGTGAACTCCTTGAGGGCAATAGACACTTGGTGATTATTTAGAATTGGATGAACGAATAAGTAAAATAATGAATAATGAATGAATAAGGAATGCAACAATGGAAATCATATAATTCTTGTACCCTTGACTTCCCAATGACTGTTGATAAGTCTCTTTCATGTTGTCCTAAAATGCAGCTCCAAGACTCCTGTTTTGTGTAAAGCTAGAATGCACTGGGCTAGCTATTAGCAAAGGGAACTGATGGTAATGATGGATGAGGGAGAAAACAGAAGTTGGGGTGCAAGAAGGCTAAGTCACTAAGACCTCCATAGAAAACACATTCCATTTTATTATTTTTCCATGGGACACGTTCTTAGATGTGTTTCTTGGGGAGAGGTGGAGCTTTCAGGAACTAGAGTAGCTCTTACCTATGGAAATGATGGGGCAGCTGTTTCTACTTGTAGATGAAGAGGTTGGGAACTGAGAGAAATCATAAAAAATGCAAAGGACTTGTAATAAGATTTTATTGTCAGATTACCAAGGTTTCAAGCAGAATGAAGTGTGGCTGATAAATTATTTGAACCAGACTGAAGAAAGTGGTAGGTCCCTCTCTCTGATAGTTCCACATGTATGCAAAACCAAAAACTCTAACAAGGATGACTTTGACTAGAGCACTGGGTTATAAAGGGCAAAGGATGAAGTAGGGTGAATTTGCAAAATTAGACTACACTGTGGTTGCTGCTCTTTCACAGTCAAGGAAGACTCTAGCTTTGCCACTTACTGTGTGACCTTGGGTAAGTCTCTTTTCCTCTCTAGGCCTCGGTCTCCTCATGTCTTCAACAAGATAATTAGATCTGATCTACTTTAAAAATCATAGAGGTATTTAAATTATGGCATAAATAGTGGAATGAGATATATAAAGAGATTTATAAATAAGAGAGATCTCATTTGTCTGATTTATAAAAGAGGCAGCTCAATGTGAGGGCAGGTTGCTGTGTAGGATGATCTTCTTGAGGGCTCAATGGGCCCTGAATGTCCATGTCCTTCAGGAGTACTGTGGCTAATTGTGGGTTCACTTCAGTCCCACACCTTTGTATCTCTTGGAGTTCCACCCCCAGGATGAGGTTCTTTCCTTTTCCAGGGTCCTTGGGTTAATGAAGGCATTTATTCCCCGGGGGAGATTGGAGTGGTTTTCTCAGCCTGAGAGGGTGATAATTTTCTCACTTAAATCAAATTTATTATAGACATAAATGGAGTTTACTTGGAGAATAATTTAGTTTCTCAAGATAACTGGAAAAAAACACACAAACACCTAATTAGCTGTGGGAGACACGGCTCCAAGCAGCTGGCATTTTTATAGTACTTTGGAGCTGACAGCAATGGGGCCAGAAAGGAACTTGGCTCCCTAGCTCTTGGCAGGGCTTAGAAATCTTTATTTCTTTCTGGGAGTTGCAAGAGGGGATGCATCCTTGGGCTACAGAGAAAATAGTTAAGAGAATGATTTAAAAAAATATGAGGGGGATCCTTAGGTTTTGACTTGGGGTTATCTGGACTGCAGAATTATAAAATTATGACCTTTAAAAACTAGAAGGGACTTAAAAATAATCTGGATCAAATATCCCCATTTTATAAATTAACTGGATCCCATGGAGCAGATACATGTCCAAATTCATATGCATACATATACACTCACAAACACACCTTATAGTTTTGGAATCATAAATACAGTATCATCCAGCTAAACCCTTGTAAAACATCATATCAAACCTCCCTCATGATATAAATGGAGACCCATAAGCATATAGAGGAGAAAGGATCAACACAAGGTCACACAGGAATCAGTGATGAGGTAGGGAATTGAGACACAGAACAGGAGGTATTTGGAAACTTCTTGAAGCATAAAGTTGGGGTGAAAGCAAAAGGGGAGCATATTTGGTACCAAGGGCTTAGTAGGTAGACCACCCAAATAGTATATGTTTACTCTCTCTAAGGAAATCCTATCCTGGATCATGGGCTTTGTGTCTTAAGATAGCTGCAGAATAAATGTTCATAGATTCATGGCACATAGAAAAATTGTTACAGTATCCAGCTCTTGGTTTTAACATATTCTATCTTCTTATCTCTCATTACTTCTCCTCTAATCTCTTGGTCTCTTTAGTGAACTCTGGTTTCTGTCTCCCCTGTTCCTTTTGCATCAGAATCATTATCCTTAGCCCCCATAAAATTCCACCCAACCCCTAGCCTATATGATTGTCACTGTTCAACTCTATGCAGCATCCTTGCTTCACCCTTCTTTATACATTAATTAAATCCTTTCCCTTCCCTGGTCATATATTACTTTCAAAGGGACAGCTCATTATGCCCAATGACTTTCTTATTAATGGATGATTATTGTTATGAAGGCAGAAGGGAAGATAATTTGGAGGTTATAACTGCCTACAATATTACATTTCATAGTTCTATCATTACAGACTTAAAATTAGAGAATTATTTCTCTGCAACACTTTACTGAGTGCTATTTTGTTCCAGTTTCTGTGTTAGGTATGGAGAGCCAGTGTGAGTGAGGAAGGGGGCTGGAAAAAATAATACAAAGACACTCACAGGGCTAGGACAATTTGCAATTGTTAATAATTATTAAAAATGAAATAGAAAGATTGATAGAAATAAACCCTGAATATAATATATATTACATTGAGAAACAAAGCTGTACCAAAATAAACTATTGTTAACAGTGAAAAAAAAGAACTAATAATCTAAAGCTAAAGGAAGTGTGAGGTAAACAGCTCCTCATTGAAGCACAAAGGAAGGGCATGATATCTTCCATCTGGGGAAAAGTGAATGGAATCAAGGAAGGCTGCACAGAAGAGCTGGTATTTGAGCTATAGTTAGAATGCTGGAAAAATTTATTCAAAAGAGGGAATGGAAAGGAGCAAAGGAAAGATTAACGGTCTAGGAGCTTGAAATTACAGAGCATGTTTGAGCATTGTGATTGGAGTATGCCAAGGAAAACAAGGTAGATGAAGATTTAAAGGCAGAAGTGTCATACAAAGGATGCCTACAATGCAAGACTAAGGGTCCTATCCTGGAGGCAGTGGAAAGCCGTCAATAAATTTTAAGCAGGAGAGTAATATAATCATTGTTCTTATGTTTTGTTTTGTATGATAATTATGGAAGTAGTATGGAGGACTGGCTGGAGGGAGAGAGGATTAGAAATGGAGAGACCAGATAGAATATTTTTATGTCAGTACTGAGTCAATGGAACAAATAGGAAAGCTCTTCAGGCAGTAGAATGAGCAGAATCTGGGTAATATTGGATTGAGGTGTTTATCACTCAGCTTCCATCATACTAATGCTGCCTAACAATAACATAACCTCAATAATATATAACAATAAGAATGTATTTCTCTTCCTAACCAGTTTGGCTCAGTGGATAGAGCATCGGCCTGTGGACTCAAGGGTCCCAGGTTCGATTCTGGTCAAGAGCATGTACCTTGGTTGTGGGCACATCCCTCAGTAGGGAATGTGCAGGAGGCAGCTGATCAATGTTTCTCTCTCATTGATTTTTCTAACTCTCTATCCCTCTCCCTTCTTCTCTGTAAAAAATCAATGACATATATTTAAAAAAATTTATTTCTCATTCAAATGTCTACAGGTCTTCTGGAGTTTTATTGATCTAGTCTGGGCTTGTTTTGGGTTGGCTACATACATGAGATGCTTTATGATTCCTAGCTTCAAAATTGGCATGCTGTTACTTATACTAACCTTCCATTGGTTGAGGCAAATCATATAGCCAGGCTTAGAGTCAGAATGGAAGGACACTATAATGTTATATACCAATGGGAATGGATAGAGGGAAGGATAAATAACTGAGACCATTAATATTATCAACAGCTCCCATTGGATATGAAGGATGCAGTGAAGGAGGAGAGATGGGAAATAATGCAGCACGTTTGAGAAACTAAAACAAAAGACTTGTATGGCTGGACCACAGAAAGTGAGATGGGAGAATGGTGTGATATACTAGTAAAGCTGGTAAGCTCCAAAGAATCATGTAGATTTTCTCAGGTTACATTAAGGGTTTTCTTCTTTATTGTGAGAGAAAGGAGAAGTCACTATAGAGTTTAAATCTGGGTAAGAACAACCCCAAGAATTTTAGTCTAAACAGCTGGATAAATTATATTACCATTCACTGACATAGAAGAATCTAGGCCCTTTTTTAGCCCAAGGGTCAAAGGTAGATATGTGATGGATCTTGATGAGTATAAAACATGATTTCTAAACCCCTGACAGTATTTACATGTTAGGCTAGATATTTAATTGTTGTGGGCCTGTCTTATGAATTGTAAAATGTTTAGCAGCATTCTGAGCCTGTATTCACTAGGTGCCAGTTACAACAGTTTCCCCAAGTTGTACTTAAAAGGGTCTCCAAATATTGTCAATTGTTGCCTGGGAGCAAAATTATGCTGGTTGAGAACCACTGGTCTAAACTAGTCATGGCAATTTCATTTCCTTTGCTAGTGATTTATTAGGAATGTGGCATGTTTTTCAGAGGTCTGGTAGACCACCAATATCCATTCTCTGCTTCTTTGTTTGCAATAGCATACCAACTTTAGCTGGGACATTACTACCAGATTTTTCCATCTTCCTTTCTGAACATGGATGTGATGACTGATCTCCAACAGCCATCTGGGACCACATAGATATGGAGAATTCTCTAAAGATAACAAAACAGAAGGCTGGAAGGGTCCTGGATCTCTGATGACTTTATGAAGCTACCATATAAGTTCTGGAATGCCTGCCTCTGTTCTTATATACAGAAATAAAATTTTATTATATTTGTCTTATTTATATTATTTGTTTGTATTTCTACTGTGTTACTGCTGAATCTAATTATAACTTCTAAAGCATAAACTATATTGTAAACTTCTTACCAATGAAATATGAAAAGTCTGTTGCGGAGTTTCTTTGATTGTCCTGTCTTTCAGTCTTTAGGAATTATAGTATGAAAACTTGACATTGTGAACTGCTGAAGCTATTAAGTGTAGCATGTATGCTGAATATAATAGAGTACAAAGATAAAAGAACATGGATCCTTGATGTTATTGAGCCACCGAATTGACAACATTATAACTAAGCATCTCCAGATTATTTGTTAAAGATAATAAATGTTTATACATTTTATCATAATTCAATCTATTTTACTTAAATTTCTGTAACTTGTACCTTAAAGCCTACTGATTTATATAAATTGGCTAGGAAAAGAAAGTGATGAGTTAATTTTGGATATGTTGAGTTTGGAAAAAATTCTTTGACACATCTAGGTTTGTAAAGCCCAACATGCAGTTGGGTAAAGAAGACATGAGATTGGTCTTGGTAGTGGGTAAGGAGCTCTGGTTTTCATTATAAATGGAGGCTTGGCTATCCATTGTGACCACTCTTTTCTTCCTTAAGCCTAATGTATTGGCAAAGTCATAATTGGGAAGCTCCACTGGGCCCCTGTCCCTATACTGCTATTAAAGTTTAGGGCCTCTAGTTAAGGTCCTGCAAACGTTAACAGCCACCAGAGGACAGTGCAGTCTGGAACAAGCTTTGCCACCCAGGCAGCAATGCAAGTCAGTCTTCCTAGAGTAAGTTGTTGTGTGAACCAGATGCCCTCTTACAATCGCCTTTAATTTTCAACTGGGACAAAAAGTCCCTAGGAAGGAACCTTAGAGGTACTTAGTTTTGAAGGGGACATTGCCTTTGTCTTTTAAACTCATGTTCAAGCTTTCTGGTGGAAGTAAGAACTTCCCATACCTCTGGGTGCCATGGGTTAAAGCCAAAAGCTGCTAGAAGCACTGGTCAAAGGATATATTTGGAATGTTAATTCCTCCTCCTCTTCCTCTGAAAGGGGTAGCAGACCTTGGCTTCATGCCCAGATTACAGAACCACAGACTCAGAGCAGAAAGAGCCCTTAGCTATCACTCAGGAATTCTTAGCCTAGGGATCTATAATCTCCTGAAATTATATGCAAAATTGTGACATATGCATTCAAAAATTTCATCAGATTCTCAGAAGTCTGTGATCCAACAAAGATTAAGAAGCATTCCAATCTCTTTAAATTACAGATGAGTTACTGAGAAGAGAGAGAAAGGGCCAGGACTTTCAAAGCTACAGAGTTACTCAGGAGCAGAACTGAGACTAGAACTCAAGCCTCTGACACAAAAGCGGATACTCTTTGTACTATTCAATAATCTATTAAACCTTTCTCTTCAAATTGTTGCTTCATAGGCTCATAGGAAAAAAAAGAAGGTGGTTATAGTAGTAACTAGAGTTGGAAAACAAGTGCAGAGCAGACTTCATTTTTAGGTCATAAGACAGTCTATGTCTGCTGGGAAAGTTACCAGAGTTATCCATGATTCCCTGAGGCCCCCCTTCCTACTTCCTTCTTACCTCTGGCTCCTGGATTGTATATGCTTACTTCTCTTGATATTATCACTGACTTGGTTTCCTTGGGTTCTACTTGCATATACCCAGTTTCAATTTAACTGGATTTGAACAAATTCTTTTCAGCTTCTTTTGTTTTTGTCATCTCTCAAAAAGTGAGCATCCAGGAACTTTGTACATTAGTACTACTATTTCTGTACAAACCACAATCACTATAGAATCTTACAGAATTTTTGGAGTAATTGGCTCAGTTCTGTAACTAAACTCAAACAACCATAGAAAGTCAGAGGATCTTAGAAAGTTTAACTCCTTGATTACACCAATGAGGTTCTGTGACCCAGAAAGTAAAAATAATAAACCTGCCATCACCAGAATTAAGGTGCTAGAAACTGCACTCCAAATATATATGAATCCTAGATCTCTCTAGTATGCTAAACATATATCTTTTACTCTTTCTGGGGTGGTGTTGGAAGTTTCATTTTAAAGCCCTGGCCAGCAGGCAAAACTGTTAACCTGGTGGTTTCTTTTTTTGTTATTGTTTCAATATCATTTTTTAATGTTTATTTAATTTATTGGGGTGACACTGGTTAACAAAATTATGCACAATTCTACAACACATCACCTGTACACTGTATCATGCGTTCACTATCCTAAATCAAGTCTTGGTCCATCACCATTTATCCCACTATACCATCCTCCACCTTCCCAACTTCCCAGCAATCACCACATTGTTGGATGTGTTCATGAGTTTTTTCTCTTTTTATTTCCTTTTGCTCTATCCCTCTACACTCCCACCCTCAGATTCCCTCCCCTGATAACTACTAGTCTCCTCTCTATTTTTGAATCTATTTCTATTTTGCTTCTTAGTTCATTTTGTTCATTAAATTCCACATATGATTGAAATCATATAGTACTTGTCTTTCTCAGACTGGCTTATTTCACTCAGCATACAGTATGGATGAACTTGGTGGTTTCTTTGGCCCCACCACTCTTTGTCCTAATCTTATACCCTAATAGAGGACATTCCCACTTTTGCCACCAGGTCAACACTCTGGCTGTTACCTCCTTAGTTAGGTTCCCTGACAAATTAAAAGCATACCACAGATTGGATAAAACACTTACAAGCATGGTGACCTCAAGCAAGTCACTTTGCTCATCAAAGCTCAGGTGATTTATCTGAAAAATTGGGACAGTACTTCACTGGATATTCTTTTTAAATACTTTGAATTAAAGTAGACATACAATATTATATTAGTAAAAGGTGCACAATATGGGTATTAAAAATTTATATACTTTATGAAGTGCTCACCTCAGTAAGTCTAGTGGGTGTCTGATAACATACATAGTTATTATAATACTAGGGGCCCGGTGCATGAAATTCGTGCATGGGGAGAGGGTAGGGGTCCCTCAGCCCAGCCTGCCTCCTCTCACAGTCTGGAACCCCTCAGTGGATGTCCTATGATGGCCCCAGTCTGCCAGGCGCCTTGTGTCTGTGTGTGTGTGTGTGTGTGTGTGTGGCCACTGGAGACCTGCCCCCAGCCTCATCTGAGGCTCGGAGCAGTCCTCCTGTGTGTGTGTCTACCTGCTGGAGGCCTGCCCCCAAGCACACCATCGAGGCTTGGAGCAGGCAACCCCTCTATGTTGATCTCTCAGACTCTTGCCCTTCCCTGCATGTTGTTCTCTTTTTTGAGCTGTGGCCAGGGCTGGGTGCTGCCTGCCTCCCAAGCTTGCCTACTGCCCATCTTCATCCAGCCACCAGAAAGCAGGAAAAACCCCGCCTTGTGGTCAGGCCAGCCTTTTCCTGCTCCCTGATCCCTGGAAGGGACCTGGGGAGCTGCCAAGCAGTCCCCCAGCCCCCAAGAGCATGCTTTCCTGCTCCCCAGTGCCCCCCAAAGGGCCCGGGGAGCCGCCAAGCAGGCCACTGACTCTTTCCCACTCACCAGTCCCCTGCTGCCTTCCTTTCCCACTCCCCGGTGCCACCAAGGGGTCTGGGGAGCTGCCAAGCAGGACCCCAGCCCCTGCAGCCTTGCTTTTCTGCTTCCTGGTGCCCTGCAAAGTGGCTGGGCAGTCGCCAAGTAGGCCGAGATGCCCCCGCTGCCTCTTTCCCACTCACTGGTAACCGGCTGCCTTGCTTTCCCACTCTCTGGTGCCCTGCAAGGGGCCTGGGAAGCCACCAAGCAGGCCGACCCCCTGCCGCCTCTTTCCTGCTCCCTGCCCCGCTGCCTTGCTTTCCCGCTCCCTGGTGCCCTGCAAGGGGCCTGGGAAGCCCACCAAGCAGGCTGATGACCCCCCGCTGCCTCTTTCCTGCTCCCCGATGCCCCTCAAAGGGCCTGGGCAGCCACCAAGCAGGCCACTGACTCCCCATCACCTCTTACCTGCTCCCCGGTGCCCCTCAAAGGGCCTGAGGAGCTGCTGAGCAGGCCTCCGGTCCCCACCACCCCTTTTCCACTCCCCGGTGCCCTGCAAAGGGCCTGGGGAGCCGTTAAGCAGGCTGCTAACCCTGTTGCCTCTTTCCCACTCATGGGTCCTGGGTCCTGTGCTGTTCCACCCTGCAGCTGCTCTGTGCACTCGGGAGGTCCCTCAGCCTGGCTTGTGCCCTCTCACAGTATGGGACCCCTCTGGGGATGTCCACTTGCTGGCATGCCTAACCAGTCTGGGTGAGGGGCTGATGGCTGTCTGCAGTAACGTCCCTCACCCCATTGGGTTGTGGCCAGCGTGGGTGACGGGCTGATTGGTGCTTTCAGGCTTTAAGGCTGCCCATAGCTCCCATTGACCCAATGTCCCAGCAAGGCTGGCTGGACGCAGGTTTCTGGGATTTGTTTATCTTCTATAATTGATACACTGTTCCTTTAAGTCGAGGCCTCCTAGTAAGGAAGCCTCCTCTGCTTCACCTCCTGGCATCTATAATGAGACAATGTTACTCTTAGTGGTCAGGCCAGGCCTGCTGTTTCCTTCAGCTCTCGAGGATTCTATGAATGATATTTTGTTGCAAACATGTGTTTGGCTTGAGCTAGGATAAGTGGAGAGGCCGCAGTTTCACTTTCACTCCTGCTGCAATGGAAACTGCCATTTACTCAGGTCCGTGAGTGGCGGCCTTCATGTTGGCTGGCCTAATTTGCATACAGTTGCTCTGATTGGCTGGTGGGCGTGGCTTACCCCGTCCCGGAGAAATGGTTAATTTCAATATTACGCTTTTATTAGTTAAGATTATTGACTATATTTCCTGTGCTGTATTTTACATCCCCATGACTACCTTTATACAGTAACTACCTATTTGTACTTATTTTTTAATTTTTATTTATTGTTTAAAGTTTTACATATGTCTCCTTTTTTTCCAATTGCTGACACCACAGTCATCCCCACCCTAGGCAAGCCCTCACTGCCTCAGTGACTGTGTCCATTGGTTATGATAATATGCATGCATACAAGTCTTTTGTTTGCTCTCTAACACCCCTACCATTTGTCTCTGGATCTATTTTTGTTCACCAAATTATCTACACTAATAAAAGAGAAACATGCAAATTGGTGTCATTCTGCTACACCCAAGCATTGCCCAGCAGCCAATCAGAGTGAGTATATCAAATTAACCCAACCAAGATGGCGGCTGGCAGCCACGGAGCTAGAGCAAGCAAGAGGCTTTGTGTCCCAGTGATGGAGGAAGCCAAGCTTCCTGCCTGCCATAGTCAGCTGTGGCCTCCGCTCCAGGCAACAAAGTTTCAATTATAGAAGATAAGTAAACCCCAGATATCTGCTTCCAGCCAGCCTCGCTGAGAGCTTGGGTTGCTGGGGAATGTGCCCAGCCTGCAAATAGCCATCAGCCCCTCACCCAGGATGGCCACACTCTTATGGGGTGAAAGTTTCTGCTGGGGGCCTTGGCCAGCCTGCAAACAGCCATCAGCCACTTACTCAGGTTGGCCAGGCACCCCAGGGGGGACTCCAACCCTGAAGGGGCTGTGGCCAACCTGCAAACAGCCATCTTCTCCTTATACAGACTGGCTAGGCACTCCAGCAGGACCCCCCACCCTGAAGTGGGTGTGGCCAGCCTGAAAACGGCCCCCAGCCCCTCACCCAGGCTGGCCAGGCACCCTAGTGAAGACCACCACCCTCAAAGGTCTCTGGCCAGCCTTCAAACAGCCATCAGCCCCTCACTAAGGCTGGCCAGGCACTCCAGCAGGAACCCCACCCTGATCCAAGACACTTTTCAGGGCAAACCAGGTGGTCCCCACCCATGCACCAGGCTTCTATCCTATATAATAAAAGGGTAATATGCAAATTGACCCTAACAGCAGAACAACTATGACACACACTGACCACCAAGGGACAGATGCTCAATGCAGGAGCTGCCCCCTTGTGGTCAGTGCACTCCCACAGGGGGAGTTCTGCTCAGCCACAAGCCAGGGTGACAGCTGCCAGTATGGCAGTGGAGGTGGGAGCTTCTCCCACCTTCTCAGCAGTGCTAAGGACGTCCGACTTCAGCTTAGGCCTGCTCCCTGCTGGCAAGTGGACATCCCTCAAGGGTTCCCAGACTGCCAGAGGGATGTCTGAATGACAGCTTAGGCCTGGTGCCCCGGGGAGTGGGCCTAAACCAGCAGGTGGACTTCCCCCTAGGGGTCCCAGACTGTGAGAGGGTACAGGCTGGTCTGAGGGACCTCCCCCCCCCCAAGTGCACAAATTTTTGTGCACTGGGCCTCTAGTGTTGATTATAATGTTCCACATATGAGTGAGATCATGTGATATTTGTCTTTCTGTGACTGGCTCATTTCTCTAAACATAATGCTGTCCAGTTCCATCCATGCTTTTGCAAATGGTAAAAGTTCCTTCTTTTTCAGAGCAGCATAGTATTCCATGCTGTAGATGTACCACAGTCTTTACATTTACTCATCTGCTGATGGGCACTTAGGTTGTTTGCAAACCTTAGCTTTTGTAAATTGTGCTGCTATTAACATAGGAGTGCATATATCCTTTGTGATTGGTGTTTCTGTTTTCTTGGGATATAGTCCTAAAAGTGGCATTACTGGGTCAAATGGGAGTTCCAATTTTAACTTTTTTGAAAACTCCATACTGTCTTCCACAGTGGATGCACCAGTCTACATTCCCATCAGCAGTGCAGGAAGGTCCTTTTTTCTCTACATCCTTGCCAGCACTTGCTGTTTGTTGATTTGTTGATGATAGTCATTCTGACATGTGTGAGATGGTATATCATTGTTGTTCTTCTTTCTCAGGATAGCTGTGGCTATTTGGGGTCTTTTTTATTCCAGATGAATTTTTGGAGAGTCTGTTCTAGATCTTTGAAATATGCCATTAGTATTTTAATGGGGATTGCATTGAATCTGCAGATTGCTTTGGGTAGTATGTACATTTTAATGATGTTGATTCTACCAATCCATGAACATGGTATGTTCTTCCATTTGTTTATGTCTTCCTCTATCTCTTTTCTCAATGTCCTATAGTTTACCGAGTACAGATCTTTTACATCCTTATTTAAATTTATTCCTAAGTATCTTAATTTTTTTTGTGCAGTGGTAAATGGGATTTTTTTTTCACTTCTTTTTTTGTGAGTTCATTATTGGTGTATAAAAAGGCCATAGATGTCTGGGTGTTAATTTTGTAACCTGCAATTTGTACTTCTTAATTCCTTCATTTGTTTTTGCACCTAGACTGTAACCCACTTCATATTTGTTTCTAAGATTCCATATTTAAAAGAAACCATATTGTATTTGTCTTTATCTGTCTGATATGTTTCCCTTACATACAACCTTTAAGTTCCATGCATGTTGGCACAATGCCAATATTTATTCTTCTTATGGCTGACTAATACTCTATTGCATATCTGTACTGCCTCTACCTTATCATTCGTGTATGGATAGACACTTAGGTTGCTTTCATTTCTTGGCTATTGTAAATAATTCTGCTATGAACATAGGGGTGTATATATGTTTTTAAATCAGTATTTTGGATTTCTTCAGAAAAATACCTAGAAGTGAAATTTATGGGTCATATGGTAGTTTTATCTTCAATTTTTGGAGGAACTTCTATACAGTTTTTCATAGTGGCTGCACCAATTTACAATCCCACCAAAGTGCATGAGAATTCAACTTTCTCTACATCCTCACCAGCACTTGTCCATTGGTTTATTAATGATAGCCATTTTGACAGATGTGAAGGGATAGCACACTGTAATTTTAATATACATTTCCCTGATGATTAGTGGTGATGAGTACCTTTTCATGTGTCTATTGGCTATCTGTAGACCCTCTTTTAAAAATGTATATTCAGTATCTCTACCCAATTTTTAATCAGATTATTTTCTTGTTGTGAACTTTTATGAGTTCCTTATATATTTTTCTTGTAGTAATATATATAAATGTTTAAAATGCTTTAAAAATGTCTAAAAATGTTAAGATTTAAAAATGTTTGAGTTAACTTTCCTTGAAACTTAAAGTGTGATATTAAGGACACATTCCCCACTGCTCTGAAACATGTGTACCTCATAGATTAGGTTTCAACTTCAGTAACTGACTCAGAGTGACTTGTCAAGATAACCATTTGAGTGAGTGATGTACTCTTCCTAGATAACCACATGTAGCCCCTCGCCCTGTTTGAGATTAACATATGTGCATTGACATAATTCATTGAAAGCCACATGAACTGCTGTGGGTGCATTATAGGCTTGAAAAATGGGGGTCCTTACCAGCCATGTGCTCGCCTGTTAAGACAGCCAAAAGGCACCTCCTTTTGACAGTTTGGCAAGTGAGGCCATTCCACGCTCCTCTCTCTACCAGATGACAGAAGAACAGCTAGTACCTCCAATTGAAATGGAACTGAGCTCTTGGTTGAAGAACACTGGACCCTGCATCTGGATGGATCAGCCCAGCTGCCAGAACCAAGAGGAAAGCACCACCAGGATCCCCCATTAAGCTTGTATCCGCAGCATCAGGAACTTGTGTGAGTAACAAAGTGCTGTGTGATTTGCAACTGCATATGTTCATGTGGTGCAATTTCTCCAACAGTTAATTGAATTATTTTGCTTATGCTTAAAATTAAAATTAAAGCTTCTGGTCTTTTCAATCCTAGGCCTGCCCTTGGTCCTGCTTGCATAGAGTAGCCTCTTCGCTAGCAACTGTTTGAATGTCCCAGATCTGCACGGTTAAAGTGTATCTCAAGGGACACCTTAGATAAATATACCAGATCCTTTACTGGGATCTATAAGAAACAATTGGCATAGTCAGCATTTTGTTGAGAAAATCTGAGCAGAATAACATTTTCCCATAAATGAGAGCCGGATTCATCTGAGTTCCAAAGATAAAGGGCATATCCTCTCTCCAGCCCAGATCCCAGGTGCCCCTAGTGGACTAGGGGCCTTCATAGAGGTGTCAGAGATTTGAATCTCTGTATGGGTAGGCAGCCCTACAGGGAATTCCACCTCAACTGTAATTAATTCAGTGGCTTGCCAGGAAGTGCAAATAAGGACTGGCAAGCTGATGCTTGGAGCCCTTCTAATTGTTTTAGATGACAAGGAGAGAAAGCAAGACACACAAGAGGGTTGAAAGGCAACAGACAGGTGACACCACGGTGGATCATTGTTTGATCGCTGTACACTTTGTTGTCGCAGTTGCTTTGATCCCTATGCTGCGCTGATGGCTCTGATAGCTGGAAGTTATCTTCATTGATCAACCCCAGTTTGGGTGCAGTTTGGGGTGACACCGTTGTGGAGCCCAACCTATAAGCAACACATTACTACCCACTACACAACCTCCTTAGAATTTTTGCTCAGATATCTTTAATATCTTGTTGACATAAATTTTATAAAAGGACAAAATAATAAAATTACAATAACTCCAGAGAAAATACCATATGAAAAGCTGGCTTTTAAAGATTAAACATATAATAAAAAAGAAACTAGAACTAAAAGGTAGGCTTAAAATAGAATTTAAATACCCACATAAGAAAGGCCTCTGTCCATTTGGCAGATACAGAGCAAGAATAAAATGGAGCGAATGAGAACATTCTTTAAGAACTTGTTTAAAAAGTAAGACCCTCGTTTTAACATGAGCTCTGAGAGCCTATGGAGGACAACAGAACAAACTCTTAGGAAAAAATATGAAATACCCTTAATGAAAGATATTCAGTATGATTTAACCAAACCAAGAAATGTAAACCCTGTAATAGACAGGGCAAAACCAAAAGAAATTACAGGAATATTATCACAAACAACTGAGAGTAGATGAAGATAGATTGAAAGGTAAAGACTTAGCAAGGAAAGTTAACTCAAACATTTTAAATGCTTCTTAACATTTTTAAGACATTTTTGAACATTTCTATATATTACTACAATTTTGGACATTAAACCTTTGTCAGATGTATCATTAGTGATTACTTTCTCCCCCTTACTAGGTTGTCATTTTATTTTGTTGATGGTTTTCAAAGCTGTGAACATTTTTTTTTGTATTATGTAGTCCCATTTCTTTATTTTTCTTTCATTTTCCTTGACATTTCCTGGTAACATATCACAAAAACACATTGCTAAGAGTGTTGTCAAAAAGTTTACTGCCTATGTTTTCATCTATGAGTTTTGTTGTTTGGGGTTCTTATTTTGGATTTTATTTTATTTTTTCTTAATATATATTTTTAATTACATAAAGTATTACAAAGATTAGTATAAATGTCTCTTTTTTTGCCTTGCTCCTCCCCCAGCCTCCCCTACCCCCCCAGTGATTTGTGTCCATTGATTATGCTTAAATTCATGCATAAAAATCTTTGGTTGATCTATTACCTCTCTGCTCCCCCCGCAAGCCTCCCTGTCCTTGTTACTTTAATTTGAAAGATTGTTTGATGCTGTTATGCCTCTGGAACTATTTTTGTTCACCAGTTTATAATGGTTATTATTATCCATAGATGAGTGAGGACATGTGGTATTTTTCTTTCATTGACTGGCCTATTTCACTTAGCATTATGCTCTCCAGTTCCATCCATGCTGCTCCAAATGATAAGAACTACTTCCTTTTCACAGCAGCATAGTATTCCATTGTGTAGATGTACCACCGTTTTTTTTTTTTTTTTTTTTTTTTTTTTTGGTTGG
>PVJC01031666.1:0-20428 GCA_004026665.1 Murina feae | reverse complement strand
CCATTTATTGAAGAGACTGTCTTGATTCCATTGTATGTTCTTGCCTCCTTTGTCAAATATTAATTGAGCATATTGGTTCGGGTCAATTTCTGGGTTCTCTATTCTATTCCATTGATCTATATGTCTATTCTTGTGCCAGTACCAGGCAGTTTTGAGAACAGTGGCTTTATAATACAGCTTGATATCTGGTATTGAGATCTTTCCTACTTTGTTCTTCTTTCTCAGGATCACTGCAGCTATTTGGGGTCTTTTTTTATTCCAGATGAATTTTTGGAGAGTTCGTTCTAGGTCTGTAAAATACGCCATTGGTATTTTAATGGGGATTGCATTGAATTTATAGATTGCTTTGGGTAGTATTGACATTTTAATGATCAAACCAGGAAGGTTTCTAAACCTGCTTGTTGAGGAAGGACAGGAGAGTGTGCTCCACGCATGGGAAGACACTTCCGTCTGATATGAGAAAGACAAAAGGTCAGAACCATCTGCCTGGAGCCGCAGGCCTCCCTTTCCAGCCTGGAGAATAGACTGGCCAGGCTGGCTTCGTGCCCTCCAGCCTGCACACAGGGCTGTGTCTGTCATCGGGCATGCCCACTTGCTGCCTTAGACTAATAAGCTTGGGTGACAGGTGGCAAACACAACATTATAGGCTGAGCAGATCAGCTCTCCAGAGCAGAAATGACACCAGCCTGAAGATCACACCACTGACATTTGCTTCTGCTCCATCCTGCAACATCATAAGAGCATATTAAACACACCTCTAAAGAGCAGGGACCACACAGCTTTCCTTTCCCAGCATTCACTGAGGGCCTCCTCTGTGGATGCTCCATGGGTGTCCTCACAATGGCCCTGTGGGGAGAGAGCATCTCGCCTTTCAAAGGCAGATGCAGGCATGGGCCTCCAGCTGGGCTCCAGAACTTGATCATATCACCCTTTCTGGGGATGATGGCCCATCCCTCCTGGAAGAAGAGGAAAGACACTGCCATTTATGGGGCAGGAGCTGTGGTGCCTGGTGCTTCCACATGTCACCCTTTTCATTTCTTATGGACCAGCTCTGACATATCATTTGACCTACTTTTCAGACAAGGAAACCAAGTCTCGGAGAAAGAAAGGTCACAGGCCATATTATTATTCTGACTGCAGCTCTCCTGTTGTCACCCACAGAGCAGTGACCCTGGGCTCAGTCCAGCATGTGTGGATGCCATTGGGAACCCCACCAAGCTCTCCACCCAGCTCTGCTGGCTCATTGTCGCCAGGCCTCTCCAACTGCCAGCATTTCTAACTAGTTACGATGCCCAGGCCCGCAGCCACTGGGAGCCTGTCCTGGCACCGAGGGAATTCCCTCCCCAGCAGAGAGTGGCTTCTGCTGCCCATGCCCTGTGACCAGGTTGTCTAGAACAAGTGAGCTGAGCAGGAGGGGGCTGCAGGAGCATCCAGCTGCAGCCTCCTTCCTCAACACCCTCTGCCTGCCTCACCATTGCAGTTCAGTTCCTACATCACAGGTCTTTGAGGGCCTGGAGAATGTGCTTGACTTTCAGCCTTTGCTCTGGGGCTTTGATCTGATTTGAATGCATCTTGGTCAAGCAATGTAGGTGCTCCTTTCTACAGATCAGGGTGAAAACAGCACGCCAAGCCCTTTCCAAGAATGCAATGCTTGATTGCGAGGGGGGATTTTAAGGAATTAGCTCACTAACTGTAGGGGCTGGCAAGTCTGAAATCTGTGGGGCAGGTTGGCGGGCTGTAGACTCAGGTAAGAAATGATAGCAGTCATGATTCTGAATCTGGAAACTCAAATAGGACTTCTACATTGCAGTCTTGAGAGAATTCCTTCTTCTTTGGGAAACCTCAGTCTTTGCTCTTAAGGCCTTCAACTGATTGAGTGATGCCCACCCACATTATGGAGAGTAATCTGCTTTGCTCAAAGTCTACCGATTTAAATGTTATCACATCTACAAAATACCTTCACAGCAACATCTAGACTGCTGTTTGACCAAACAACTGGGCACCATAGCCGAGCCAGGCTGACACAGAAAGTTAATCCCCACAGTGCCATCTGTGAGTAATAGTGGCAAGTCCAGAAGGCCAGGCCAGACCCTTCCACAGCTCCTTGATGTATCGGGGTGGCCTCATACATGAGCTGCTGCAGTGGCCACATCAGAAGTCAGCATAAATAGCAGTAGAAGCTCTCTCAGCATTACGCTCAGGGGAGGGCATTCAGTGGAACTGGTCAGCGCCCTTTAGGTGGAAGCTTTTAAACTTCCCAGGCATGAAGCGGTGGACTTTGCCATGCAGACCTGTGTACTTGGAAGCAAAATGCCACTGGCTGGGCACCATGACATTTAGGAAACAGGCAACGGAACCTCACCCACAGAAAGCAGAAGCAGGTCAGCTACCCCGGAGGTGGTGTCGAGAGGATGACAGTGGAGATGGAATATCCTGCTCAACTTGCCGCCTCAGGCATCAGTTTTTAGTGAGATGTTCAGCTCTGGGTCCTTTAAGCCCTCAGAGGCTTAACTCCAAAGGGAAACAGAAAGAGAGATGCCAGGTGTTGCTGCTCCAGCTCCTGGTTCTCACTGTAGCAAGGTGCCCTACCAGAGAGTCTTGTCTCCCTTTTCCATAACAGAAGCTGGTGGCTGCATTTGGTACAGGCAGGGCTAAAGGCTTACATTTCTTAACAGGAGCGACCTGAAGGAGCTGATCACCCAGAATAATAATAGGACGGGCAAGCCTCACCTCCCTCTACATAACTTCGGGACCCAAGGAAAGTGCATGAATGGAGGACCACATTCCATGTGCTTAAATAATTGAGTTATAAACTGTGCAAACATACTGTTAAATAAAATATGTTCTAGTCTCCTACCTGGCCAAATAGGCACCTGAAAAGCCAGTTTGAAATGAGCATCCTCAGCCTCTGCTGAGTTCTGAGAATATATTGTTACCAGAGGCCCAGTGCATGACATTCGCGCTCTCAGAGAGGAGGAGGGTGTCCCTCAGCCTGGCCTGCACCCATTAGCAGCCTGGGAGCCCTCCAGGGATGTTCCCAAGGAGTGGGCCTAAGCCATCAGTTGGACATTGGTAACACTGCTGCAGAGCTTCTTCTGCTACCGCCACTGCACTCACCAGTCGTCAGCCCGGCTTGTGGCTAAGCTGCGCGCCCCCTGTAGGAGCACACTGACCAGCAGCGGGAAGCTGCTGTGTTGAGCATCTGCCCACTGGTGGTCAGTGCACATCATAGCGACCGGTCGTTCTGATGTTTGATCGATTTGGATATTACCCTTTTATTATATAGGATAGGGAGAACTGACACAGGACCCCAGCCTCCAGGCTGCCTCTCTTACTCTGCCTATTCCTGGATCTAATCCACCATTCAAGGGCTATTGCATGCACACAGTAGATGCCTCAGCACGCACGTCTAAGCTCCATCTGTAAGCCCTGTAAGCAGCTTCTCTTGGCCACCCCTCCAGCCTAGGGGGGTACACACTAGCAGAGTGGTCTAACTTTTAGAGGATGGGTCTAAGAAAGAGGTCTGCTAAACTCTGGAAACCAGACTCAGGCTGTCTGAGCAAAACTACAGAGTGCGGGACAAGCTGAGGGTGGGCTCATCCTCTGGGCCCTGTGGACTCTTTGCTTCATGGAGAGGAGATCTAAAGCAAGGCTCCCTAAAGTGTGGGTGCCAGGGCAGGGAGCCCTCTTGCCTAAGAGTGATCCTGTACATTGGAATGGTACCATAAGTGCCAAATCAGCAATAGCTTCTTGCTCTGGGTACCAACTATTTTGTGACTTGTCATTCAATCTGTTTCCATGGTTATCACATCCCCTCTCATCATTTCCATCTCTTTTTTACCCTTCTCTTTAATCTTGGAGATTTCACCAAGTTTTCCTATATCACAGATTAGATTTTTTTTTATGGTGAGTCAATTTATCTGACCACTGCCATTTAGGGGGCATTTAATTATTTTTTAAAATATTTTATTTTGGGTTCTGTAATCTTTTAAATTCTCTCCAGTTCCCTTTGCATCCCAGATTTCATTTCAAGCCCGGTTTCCACTCGTGATTCTTTTGGTCTACTTTACAGAGACCAGGTCTCCTTTTATGGCATTGAAGCATCAAACAGGTTTTAAATAATTTATTCTGTCTCATAGTAAATAATTTTTCAAAGATATAATTTTGTCTTTCTTTATCAAAGATACAATTTTGCCTTTATTGTCTTCATATTTGGGTTGTTGTTGTCTGTTCATTTGTGAGAAGAAATTAATCTAGGTTTTGATTTTGCCAACCGACTTCCCAAATTCTCTAGTGCTGACACCTCCACCTGGCATAGCTTGAGCTGCTGAGTGATCTGAGGGGCATGGCCTCTATCCCAGTGTCAGGTTCCCAGCAGTTGATGCACCTGCCTCCAGACAGAGGCACGGGGTCTTGTTCTGAGGTTCCTCTCCTCTGCCTGAGCATGAGCCCGAGTACTGTTCTTTCTGTCTGCGTGTAGTACGTAGAAAGCCCTGAGCTCTGGCATCTGGGCTTCTAGGGGTCTGTCTCTGTCCCCATTTATGGTTTTCTAGGCACAGCACCCTTTGCTCTCAAGCCTATTGTATTCTTAGAGTTTTCATTTCTGAACAGATCTAGAGAATAGGGCTGGGGGCCGGTTGGTTTGACTCAGTGGATAGAGCATCAGCCCGTGGACAGAAGGGCCACAGGTTCAATTCTGGTCAAGGGCACATACCTCGATTGTAGGCTTGATCCCCAGCCCCAGCTGGGGCACGTGCCAGGGCCAACCAGTCAATGTGTCTCTCTCACATCGATGTTTCTCTCTCTCTCTCTCTCTCTCTCTCTCTCTCTCTCTCTCTCTCTCTCTCTCTCTTCCCCCCCCCCTCCTTTCCACTCTCTCTAAAAGTCAATGGAAAAATATCCTTGAGTGAGGATTAAAAAAAGAAAAGAAAGAAAATAGGGCTGGAGGAGGGGAAGGGAGCAAACAAATTAGCACGAATTTGGCTGTTTCCAAAAATAAATATTGAACAGGAGGATGGGTAGCTCTCTTGTGTTTGGCAGATAATCGCATGCCCAAGCCAGGGGAAGATGGTGGGGGCTGGGGGCAGCACACAAAGCTTTTTACTGCCTCCCTCCACCTCCTGTTTTCTGTCTAGGGGTCAGAGGGTTCAGATTGAGTGACTAATCTCAATCCAACCTCAACAGGAATGAACTAAGTGTTTGCTTTTTAAATCAGCTGTATACCTTAGAGAAATTTCCACCTGGGTTCTGGGAAAAATCTTTTTTTAGCTGTAGATTCTGCCTCATTCAGAGATTATTTAGTTGGAAGTGATAGAGCCATGCAAGCTAATTTAAGAAAAAAATAGAATTAATTGGAAGGACATAGGAGGTGGAAAATGAAGCTATGCCCCATGAGGGTCTGGGAAACAGAGTGCTCTGATTTATACTGTGGGATGTTATTAGCTTGTCTTGGCTGAGAGTCAGAGGGAATGCTCCCCATGCTGGTAGCAGTAGGAAGATCAGAAATTCAGTTTAACCTTTCAAGGCCACAGCACCTCCCCGTTTATATGTACAATGCTTCTATTTCATCTCAGGGATTCTGTTCATTTCATCATGCAGCAGGCCTTGGTGGAAGGGTACTGGCTGCTGAGCTAATGCGGCCCTCCGTGGGTCAGATCTGAAGCCTGGGGGCTGTGGCTGCAGCAGGTGTTAGGGTTCCATCTTGCCCCAGCCATGGTACACTTTGAGAGGTGGTGAGCCCACTGCCCAGTGAATTAGCTATGCCACCCAGACTCTCCTACCATGTGTGGAAGCTGCACCTGGGTGGCCCAGTCAGCACAGGTTCAATGTCTCTCACCTTATCAGTTGTTGAGGGCGGGGGAGGAGGGGATTGCAGGGGAAGCAAAACCCTGCTCTCTACTGTGAGAAATAATCCATGGAATGTGGTGATATCTCAGGCTTATTCTCTCTCAAATCTCTGTAGATGTTGGTGTGGAAGCCTCTTCAAGTGCTCTGGTTCCTCAAGGATTTTAGGTGGGAAGGCTCCGTGCTTTAAGCCTACATGTTAGAACATTCAGTAATTGGCCCTTTCAGTACAATTCATGGCACAAGAAGAGGGCCCAGGGCAGTGCCTGAAAGACTGGAGGTGGGCTGGCTTTGGGGTCTGCTAACCCACAATCCCTGTTCAGTGGGACAGGACTAAACGCATAAGGGTGCCAAGACTAAGCATACGTTCTACCTGTCTTTATTCTCAATGGCAACTTATCTCAGGGACTCATTTTGGGGATTCTTACACCTATCACTGCTCCTGGATTGGGATTAGGGGCATCTAAATTTGCCCCATAGATATTCCTACCTTTAAATCTTGAAGGGAATTGGGTTAAAGATATGGGTATCTTTCCTCCCAGAACTCTAAGTCCACTTTGCAAATTTCCCCCATATTCTCCCCAGAGCTCTGCACACCATCAAAAAGTAAGAGTCCCACACTGAGTCTTTTCCTTCTGGCTGGGACCACTTGCCTTATGTCTACATAAATAAGAGAGGTTCTCAAGAGCAAGTCAAGGTGAATGTTAACTTTCTTCTTCACCGAAGGAAAAGATTAATGAGCTCAGATGGGGCACTCCAGGACAACCGGAACCAGAAGTGAATATCCTTAGTACCTAAGGGGGTCTCTTCTCTTACCCTCCTTTTCTCTCCCCCTGGCCTCTCATCTCTGCTTCTCACCGTGGCTCTGTTCCATCCGCCCATTTTTGCCAAGTGCTTTTCTTTGTCCTGCTTAAACACGATGTAAATGTAGCTGCCACAGTCCCGGCTTTACACACTTCCCTAGTTGAAGTGCTCTAGAGAAGGCAAGAACTGTGGTGCAATTTTAAAGTCTGGGAGGAAAGAATCACATTGGCCAATTTGGGTCAGGTGTTCATCAGTGGACCAATCAGCTCTAGCCTGGCTGTGGGGCCACAAGTCTACTGTCCGATCAGTAGAGGCCATAGGAATCTGTCTGGGAGTGGAACTGGCAGGGCAGAGAAATGGGGAAATGTCCACCAGTTTCCATCACTTTATTGCATTTCTTTCTGGTATTTTGATAAGAGGAAGAAGAGAGTTCCCCAAATGTTCAGTGTTAATCCGAGAAAGGAGTCACTAGGTCAATCTCCTGTGGCATCTGGAAGGCCTGTCACCTGACTTCATGGAACAGAGACCACCAAACTTTACAGTGTGGAAATTTTATATCCAGAAATCTACCGAACTTCGATCAGCTTTAATGCTTTTCTGATACAGTGGTGAACAATTTCAATATGTGATTATTCATAATTTGAATCCAGTAATTCAAAGGGTATTGAGAACAATAAGAGTGAAATAAAGTCTGGAATATGGGGTTGAGGATGTGGAGTATGAGGTTGTAATAAAATTCCACTTTTCCTTTTATTTTATAATTTATCTAGGTCACCATGAAGTGAATGCAATATATTTTCTGCCACACTAAGTCCCCAAGGCAGAGCTGTGCCCCTCCTCTCTGCCTTCCACAGCACTTTGTTCATATTTCCATTTACTATTTATCACACCACCTGGTCATTATTTGCTGATGGGTCTTCCTGGCTCTACCAGGTTCCTCTGGGGAAGAATCTGTATTGTGCTCCTTTTGTACTCTTAGCGGTCTTTGGACTTGAACACAGTAAAGGTTCAATAAATATTTGTTGAATGAACCGGACCCAGGACTAGATGAGCCCAGGCCAGCCTGGGGTATTCGTGCAGCATCCAAATTGAATAATTCCCCTCCTTACTGCTTCTTACTATATGGACTCCACCCACAGCGAGGGGTCCTCTCATGGCTCTCTGCCTCCTATAACACACTCCCAGGTTGGGGGTCTTCCCTGCACCCAGCCCACTTGGATGAGCCTTGACCCTCTGCCTCGCTCTCACAGTCCTCTTCCTGAGAGACCAGACTCAGCACTGCCTGGGTCCCACCTGAGCAGACAGGATTCTGGCACCATGACATTGCCCAGTACATGGTATTGTACAGCTTCTGTTTTCCTCTGTGTGTCAGAACAGACGGTGATCCCTACACTCCCTTTCCTGTCCCTTACTCCAGTGTGGCCCATATTTAAACTCTATCTGCACTTTAGTTAGTGCAGCCCCTCTCTCTACCCGATTTGACATCATCCCTCTTCTTCATGCTATTGGTTGACCCCTGCTTTTCTTGTTCTGTTCCCCCATCAGCTGCATGCAAATACCATGGCACATAAGAGCCCTATTTTCTCTGGGTCACGATGCCAAGGGCTCAGTGTGAACCTGTCCTGGTCCCTTTCAGAACTTTTATATGCATTGCTAGGAGAGTGGTGTTTTCCCACTGGTCTAGCTGGACCACTCAGTATTTCCTTGGCTGGACAGTTGCCATGGCCACCATGTCAAACTGACCCTTCTGGGAGCTAAGACTGGGATATATTGGCTCTCATAAAATCAAAGCCAATTTGTGTTTGACTGACTGACATGTCATGGAGCTGAGCCCTGCCTGGCTTCCTAAGGCAGCACAGGGAAGATGTGGGAATAAAGCCACCCACCTGAAAGAAAGCAGGACTACAGGCAGGCCACTTCTATCACTCAGGAAAGCTTCAGTCTGCCATGAAAGCAAGTATCTGTGGGGACCACAGTGATAGCAATAATTGCATTGATTTCTAGGGCTGCCATAACAGAGAATCACAACATGGGTGGCTTAAAGCAACAGAAATTTATTATCCCATAGTTCTGGAGGCTGAGTCCAAAATCAGTGTGTGGGCAGGGCTGTGCTCTCTGACCTCTGTAGGGTATAAACTGCCTTGCTTCTTTCTGTTCTGGTTGTTTGCCTGCAATCCTGGGTGCTCCTGGAATTGCAGCACTCCAGTCCCTGCCTCTGTCATGTGACATTCTTCCTTTTTATATCTGCATCTCGATGTCTTCTCTTCCACTCTAAGGACACCAGTCATATTGGATTAGGGTCCACCCCACTCCAGTATGACCTCATCGTAACCAATTACATCTGCAATGACCCTATTTCAAATAAGGTCACATTCTGAGGTAGCAGGGGTTAGGACTTTGGCATATGATTTCTGCAGACACAATTTCTATTCACAACAGTAATGCCGAGGATGTCAGAATGAAAGCTTGGGATTTCATTAAGTGGGTGGGACTAACTAATGGAGAATTTAGGATGAATATTAATGAGGAACGCTGGTAGATTATTAGATGGTTTAGGACTCAAAGGGAAGTTTGTATTCTGTAATGATGACATTCAGGCCAGGTACATGGGAATGCCTGACTCTTATTTCCACTAGACTCCTAATCAAAGGAAGTACCCACAAGGAGCATCGGCCAAGTGAAAACCAAACATCGGGCAAGTGCCTGGACTTCAGTGCCATTAATGAAATATGGCACATTGATTGTCCAGGTGCTGATTAATCAGTTTACAGTGCCTTCTCCCTTAGAGAGAGCTAATAATGTGAGAGGCAGAGAAAAGCCAGTAGTGGAATGAGTCAGTTGGGAAGCAGGCACTAAGACTCTAGCCACTAGTCTGAAGCATCCATTTTACTGGAACCTGGGTCTGGGAAAGTAGTTTGAAGTGATGATAGCCCAGTTCTATGAACTGGGGTACCACATAAGACTGGATCTGGCACATGATGGGTACAAAGGTGTTCAGCACATGTGCAATGAATCCAAATGTGGAACTCAAGGAAAGCAAAGACTGAATTCCAGAAGCAGGGCTACAAACTGGTTAGATCTCTTCTCCAGTTTCCAGCAAAATCAGTAGACATTTAGATTGATTCACATGCAATGGGTTGTGACTATGGGGAGATGGAAGGGGGGCGAAGCACAGATATGGAAACTAGAAATTGTGATAGAGCCTGACCTTTCTTATCCACATGTCCCTGCTTAGTCATTAGTTTTCATCACTCTTTTGGCCCTTTCGTGTCTCTCCGAATCGGTCATAGTCACTTGGCAATACTCCAAGCCTAGATGAACTCAACCAGTTCCCTGCATGAATTTGAATAACTAAACATTGCTGGAGAAAAATCACATACCTGAGACACTCCCGTTTAAGCTCATAATTTCAATGCACTGCCCAGAATTTCTAATTATCTAATAAACTTACTATTTCACCCTTTCTGATACTTCATACCTTCACCTTTCTTCTCAAATCTCCTACTTCATTCCTGCACGACTCATCCTTATCTAATTATCCTCAGTCAATTGTATCTAATTGAAAAATTAGAACCATCAGACAAGCACTAGTCTACATCTGCATTCATTTGCATTTCCCCTTCTGCCCTCCTGGAATAAGAGCAAGTGTGCTTCCACCATAGCTCAGCTCCTCCTGGAACTGGATCCCATCCCTTCTCACTTTTTCAAGGTGTTACTCCTCTAATTATCTCCTATCCCACCTAAATGATCAGTCTTCCCCTTTTCTATGGGATGATTCTCTTCAACTCACCAACATGCGTGGCTCTCCTTTACTCCTCAAAGTCCTTTGTGGGATCCCTCATCCCTCTCTAATTCTCATTTCTCTACATCCCTTCACAACTTATTGCCTCAAAATGGTTATTTACATAATCTCCATTGTTTCACCCCAATTACTCTTCAAATTATCAAATTGTGTCTCTTCTCTTATCATTTCACCAAAATGTCTCATGTCAAGGTCCACAACAACTTTCCTGTTGCCAAATTGTCAATTTGTGTTCTTGGCCTTACTCAGTCTCTCTGCTGCATTAGACCCAGATGACTACTCCCTTAGTTGACATTACACCATTGGTTTTCTTCCCACGTTTGGTATTTCCAACCATTTCTTCTCGGTCTCTATTACACACCCTCTTCGTTTCCCAGTGTTCACATATAGGTGTTTCCCAGAGGTTGTTCTCTTCCTACACTTTCTTCCTCTATAACCAATTTTTGTGCCCTAAAATATTGTCTACATGCTGATGATATCTAAATTTGTGTCTCCATTTCAATCTCTCATTTGTGCTCCAGACATGTGTATCCAACTGTGTACCCAAATTTCTACTTGAGTACATCATAGGCACTCTCAGCTTAAATATGTCCAAAATAAAGCTCTTGAGTCTTTCTCCCCTATATCTTCCACCAAACCTTTCCTTTAATAATCTGTTGATCCATTTCAGTAAATGGTGAGGCTATCCACTCATTTGCTCAAACCAAATTGTCCTTTATTTCTTCATCTTTTTCAATAAACAAATCTTGTCTTTTCTATCTTCTAACACATCTTAAATCTACATATCAGCTTCTCTTATTCTTCATTAGTCAAAGACTTTTGCATCTTTCTCTGGGACTGCTATAATAACCATTTTAATGGTCACCTGCTTGATTTCTTTTTTTTTTGTCTCCCTTCAAATCTATTTTTATAAAATGATCAGAGGAATCTAAGAACAAATCAAGGCACACTTCTTCCTTGCTTTAAAGAGCCTTTTGCATCTTTTCATTATGTTTTTAAATACTGAACTGAATTTACATGCAATAAAATGTGCAAATCTTACATGGTCCATTCACTGAGTTTTCATAATTATAAACACCCGAGTAGTTACTAACCCAAACAAGTTTGATCTTGCATGAGTAGTTTGTTCTTTTTTTACTTGCCTAGCAGTATTCCTTTGGATTAACATACAGTTTGTTTATTCATGCTTTTATTGATGACAATTGTTTTCAGTGTTGGGCTATTATGAATAATACTGCTGTGAACATTCATGTACAAGTCTTTATGTAGATATATGTTCTCATTTCCCTTGGGTAATGTAATTGCTACCCTATTAGTAGTGTAATTACTGGACTATATGGTAGATTATGTTTAACTTTTAAAAAAATTACCAAACTGCTTTTCCAAAGTGGCTATATTTTCATTACGTTTAACATAAAACTTAAACTCTTTTCCTCTGCAGCCTTATCTCACTCTGCACTTCACCTGCTCCACTTAGTCCCTCACATACATGAAGCTTTTTCTTATCTCTAGGCCTCATCTCATTTATGATCATGTTTTAATTTACTTACTTTTTCTCTCTCCTACACTAGACTGTGTCCTCCTTGAAGACAGAAACATGTGTGTTTTCTTCACCACTGTATACTCAGCTCTCAGTGCCTTGTATGCAGTAGGTGCTCAACAAGGATTTGCAAAATAAAGAAAGCCTATTGCCTGGGCTTTAGAACACCTTGGAATACAGGTCCCTGGGCGGGGCAAGGATATCACCCAGGATCATAACCCATTTTAAGAAATTAGTGCTGAAAAAGGACATGAGATTTCTTTCTAGGAAATCTGAAAACATTTCAAATAAGTGTGCCTTATTCATTTATATAATTGCACAGAGAACTTCCCAAAAGCTCTCATTCTAAGTATTTCAGTAAAATAGTATAATGAGTCAGAGTGTTGAGAAGAGACAAACTGCCTTGAAACTTGAGGTCTTGGGAGAATCAGGACCAACACCCTTACCATGGCTTATAAGGAGATATGCTGATTTTTTTTTTTTTTTAAAAAAGGACCAGAGTGGGCTCTTTATCAGAATCTGGGAGACCAGACTCAAGCCTGGGAGATGCCCTGGCAGATAGAGTACAGCTATGAAGTCTATTTTATGTTGCTATAGAAAGAGGACTACCTTGGCTAAATAAAGTTAGCCTCTGTTGCCTGGATTCCCAAATACATATGACTCCTTTAAAGATTGATGCTCATCATATTTCCCAAACAGTCTTAGAAGATGAGGATATGGTTGCATATAAACTACTGAGGCAGAACCAATGGTGCCTCTTACATAAAATGCAGCTAAGAAGGTTGGGTCAGTAACTAATACAAAAGAAGAGAGCAGCAGAGCAACGGATCAATAAAGAAATATTTTATTTGTTTCAGGGACAGTATGCTTCGGAGATAGCTGCTCTTTCCACAAAGAAAGACTTCTCCCAGTTATTCTACATGGACCAGGGGAGACACTGGCATTTCCTGGGAACCAAGCATATCAGAGAGGCATCTTAGGTTGAAAGTAATAGAAATGGAGTCTGACTACTTAAACAAGATGAGGGGAGTTATTGGAAGGATAAGGAATAGCCCTGAGGTTGAAGAAAAAGCTGAAGAATTCGACTCCTGAAAGGCCAGCAACCTGGGGAGCTCCAGAGTTCTCAACTGCAGAAACTGATCAATTTATTATTATTATTATTTTTTTTTTTTAGGGAACTACCATCCAATGACTTAGCTTCAAAATCCTGCATGGGGAAGCCTGACTGACACATATTGTGGGCCATATGTCTGCCTCAGTGGGTGGGGGATAGAAGCCTGAGATTCTTTGTCCCACCAGAGCCACAGGGAATAGAGAAAAAACTGTTTCACAAAGAAATCGATGTAGGCAAGACAACACAAGTGATTCACTATTCTGATAGTGGTAGAGGTGTCAGCAACCAGAGTAATGAATTCATTCATTATTAATCTCATCAACACGTGTATAATTCAGTCATGTTACTGAGTTGTGTTACACTGATGAAATAAAATGCACTGCTTATCTTTAAAGGAGTTACTATGTAATGTTGGGAGACCAAAAGACACATGAAACTGCTCGAGTTACGGCTCCTTTGGTCGTGAGAATTAGTTATTGCAAGGACACAGAGTTCTCACAGAATCATGGGACACTAAGTGAACGTCTGGGAGACTGAGAGGAGCAGAAGCAGCTGGCTGCCACCTCCCTGTCTCTCTCCTGGGCCACGGGCTCTTCTTTCCTCTCTGCATCTTGTCAGCTCTACTTTCCTTTCTCTGAGGAACAGCTTCCCCCTTTTACTCACCAACCCGTGCATGGTGGTCATTCCTTTCCATTTACAGGAACTTCTCACCGCCACCTGTCAACAATCTTATGTTTTATGTCAAGTTCTCAAGACAGAATTTGTTCAGCCTTGTTCATCTCTTGGTGCACCACAAAGTCAGATTTCTAGCCAACAAATTATTGGCTACTTTTGGGTCAAGCAGTTGTTATCACTAGTTCAGTTCTGCCTTAGATGTGTGTGTGTGTGTGTGTGTGTGTGTTTTGGTGGGGTGGTGGAGGTTGGACAGAGGAGGGTGAGTTTGTGAAGCTATCGGTGAGACTGGCTCTGTGGAATGCTTCTATTACAACAGTGCAGTTATAATGATCGAAGAGGATGCATGATTGACGTTGACAAAGACAGCCCTGTTGTATCCATGCATTGGAAACATAGAAGGGGAGAAGGAAGAGATGGAATGAAACCTTGACAAATAGTAGAACAGAGGAAAGGTGTGGTGAGCATCTGTTGCTTTTGTCAAGCATCCCTTCATCTTTTGACTTGCAATTGTATTGCATTTTACTTCTGGAACTCACCCCACATTCCCTCTGTTCTTTTAATCTATGCCATTTCCTCTAAGCACATCTAAGCTTTACATTTATCCCAGAAATTGTGATATTTTTATTTGTATTTAAAAATATTTTCTAATTTCCCTTTTGATTTTGTGTGTGTGTGTGTGTGTGTGTGTGTGTGTGTGTGTGTGTGGTCAAATGGGTTATTTATGATCATGTTAAATTCCAAACATTTGGATTTTCCCAGATATCTTCATGTTAATGATTTCTAGTCTAATTCCATTGTGATCCGAGAAAAATGCTTTATAAAGTTTCAAGCCTTTTAAATGTATGGACTTTTTTATGGTCCAGAATATAGTCTATCTTGGTAGGTAGTGAACGTGTACTTAAAAGAATTTGCATTCTGCCGTTGATCAGGATGTTTTATATGCGTCGGGCTCACTTGGTGCATCTCTCCTGTATCCTCGGTGATCTTCGTCAAGTTGTTGGATTACTGAAAAGGTGTAGAAATATTTCACTGCAGTGTGGATGTGTGTAATTCTCCTTCCAGTTCTATCAGTCTTTACTTCAGTTTTTTTGAGGTTCTGTTATTAAGTGTATATATATTTAGGTCTGTTATGTCTTCTTAATGAAATCACCAATTTATTATTAGAAATATACCTCTTTATTTTGTAATATTTCTTGCACTGAATTATTTTCTCTGTAGTAATATAGTCACTTTTGTTTGAGTAATGCTTTCACAGTATATCTTTTTGCATCCTTTTACTTTTTTTTAACTTCTTTATGTCTATATTTTTAAAATGAGCTTCTAGATAGCATAAACTTGGTTCCTGCTTCCTTTTTTTTCCCTGGAATAATTTCAGTATTTTTATTTTTGGTATTATTCTGAAATATTAAAATACATGCATGCACATGGACTTGACTACTTATAAATAGAACTTTATTTGGTTAGGAACATGTTCCAAATTGCTATATAATACATGCATTTTAACAACTAAACATTGGGTTATTTGGAAATGCACTAAAAAAATCTGACAGATCTGACAGTCTCTTTTCAAATTTCTAATTATTTTTCATTTTGTTATTTTTTTATATTTATTTCAATATCATATTTCTTTTACAGAAAATCAAAGTGGCTTATAAATAGTACCTTATTTTAGTGAGTTCCATGTACTATTCTGTCTGTATAATGGGGCTATTTCTATATTTTTAACTATAACAATGAGCTTTTTATATGGATACTAGAGGCCCAGTGCATGAAATTTGTGCACGGGAGTGGAGGCGTGTGTCTCAGCCAATCTGCACCCTCTCCAATCTGGGACCCTTCGAAGGATGTACAACTGCCCGTTTAGGCTCAATCCCACTGGGCAGTCAGACATCCCCCACACAATCCAGGACTGCTGGCTCCAAACCACTCACCTGCCTGCTTGCCTGATTGCCCCTAACTGTTTCTGCCTGCTAGACTGATCACCCCCTAACCTTTCCCCTGCTGGCCTGGTCCCCCCCAACTGCCCTCCCCTGTAGGCCTGGTCCTTCCCAACTGCCCTCCCCTGCTGGCCAACTTGTGGCAGCCATCTTGTGTCCACACAAGGGTGGCCATCTTTGATCACATGGGGGAAGCCATCTTGTGTGTTGGAATGATGGTCAATTTGCATATTACTCTTTTATTAGATAGGATAGGACTACAATACTTCCTCTCTACAACTTGTTTGAAAAAAACATTTTTTTTACCTTTTTATTAAATTTATTGACATTGATTAATAAAATTATATAGGCTTCAGGTATATAATTCTATAATACACCATCTGTTTATTGTATTGTGTGTTCACCACCCCAAGTCAATTCTACTTCCATTTCCATTCATTCTTTCTATATCCTCTTCTGTCTCCCCTTTCCCTTTTATAATCATTCTTGTCTATGTCTATAAGATTTTTTATATTTTGATATTTTTATTGATTTCAAAGAAGAAGGGAGAGGGAGAGAGATAGAAACATCAATGATAAGAGAGAGTTATTGATCAGCTGCCTTCTGTACACCCCACATTGGCATGTGCCCTGACCAGGAATCAAATTGTGACCTCTTGGTTCATAGGTCAACACTCAACCACTGCGTCACATCAGCTGGGCTATTTTATTTTTTGCTTAATCCTTTCAGCTTTTTCACCCTGCCCCACAAACCACCTCCCCTCTGACAGCTGTCAGTCTGTCTCTATCTATGAGTCTGTTTCTATTTTGTTTGTTAGTTTATTTTGTGCATTAGATTCATATGGTATTTATCTTTCTCTGACTGGCTAATTTCACTTACCATAAAGCTCTCTAAGTCCATCCATCTGTCACAAAGGGTAAGATTTCCTTCTTTATTTACAGCCAAGTGATAGTCCATTGTGTAAATGTATTACAGCATCTACTGATGGGCACTTGGACTATTTCCAGATCTTGACTATTATAAATAATGCTGCTGTGAACATAAGGGTGCATATATTTTTCTGTTATATCACTAGATCATAAAGCAGTTCCATTTTTAATTTTTTGAGGTAACTTCATTCTGCTTTCCACAGTGGCTGCATCAATCTGCATTCCCACCAGCAGTGCATGAGCACTCCTTTTTCCCCACACCCTTGCCAAACCTTGTTTGCTGATTTATTGATGATAGCCATTCTGACAGGTGTGAGGTGATATCTCATTGTGGTTTTAATTTGCATCTCTCTGGTGATTAGTGATGTTGATCTTCTCTGCATATGCCTATTGGTCATCTGTGTGTCCTCTTTGGAGAATTGTCTGTTCAGGTCCACTGCCCATTTTTTTTTATTGGATTAATTGTTTGTGGGTTTTTTTTGTGTTGAGTTTTATAAGTTCTTTATATGTTTTGTATATTAATCCTTATCAGATATTTCATTGGTGAATATGTTCTCCCATTCAATGGGTTGTCTTTTCATTTTGTTGATGGTTTCCTTTGCTGTGTAAAAAAATAATCAGTTTTTTATTCTTCAAATTTAGAATTGCTTAATTTAAACATATATGCATATTTTGCTATCTGTGTCTTCTCAATATTTGTAAATGTTATGAACTTTCAATCGATCTCTTTGTCATTACTCCTGTCCACCATCTCTAAGATGCCTTGGAACCCTGAACGTCTGCTAATTTTGCCAGAAAACTCAGATCTTCTTGCCTGGGGAAGAAGTGAGTGGGCTGGGTATCAAATATCTTCATCTAGGTATACTGGCTCCACTGCATTCATCGACTTTCCAGGGTTTTATGGAGTAAGTTGCTGTTTTTTTTTCACATCCCTCCTCTGGCTTCTTTTACCTTTGCCAAATCAGTATCTATTGCTCCAACAACTTTCAGAGTTTTAAAAAAATCTATAGAGATCTTTCAGTGCTGACTGATGTCTCCTTTCTCATTCTCTATGTGGTTTTTAAGAATTATTCTTTTTAGCAGACTAGTGGGAGCTCAAAATGAAGAAGAAATAACACATGCTAGCAAACAACTATATTTAACCAGAACTCTAACTTGTGTAATTTTTATTGCTATTGCTACAATGAATACCTTTATCTGCCTGTAGCATTTTATTCTCCTCTTGCATTTATGGATTAGTATAGGATCAAAAGCACAAGTTAAGAAATTAGACTTCAGTAGCTTGAAGGACATGTTATCTCACATTTCTGAAACTGAGAAGAGCTGTAGGGAGAGTTTGAGACTAATAGGAAGGGAGATGAAGATCTTTGTTTTCTATGTTTTCATCTTTAATGAATGTATTATTTTTAATGGTTTTTATTGATTTTAAAGAGATAGAAAGGGAGAGGAAGAGAGAGAAACATCAATGAGAGAGAAACATTAACATCAAATGGCTGCCTCCTGCACATCATGCCCCCCACTAGAATTGAGCCCACAACCTGGGCGTGTGCCCTGACTGGGAATCAAATCGATGACCCCTTGGTGCATGTGTCAAATGCTCAATCACTGAGCCATGCCAGCTGAGCTTGATGAGTTTATTTGTAGAGTGACAGGACTGTGCATGTCTTGTTCTCTTTAAAGGGCGAGGGAGGAGGAGTCTAGAGCACTTTTCTTTGAGAAATAAGGAGCCATACTAGAAGCTTCTTCAATTTTAGTTCTTTGCCTAAGACAGACTCTGTTTACTTAACTTCCCAAGGAAATGAAATCTCCATTGAATAGTCCAAGGCATTAGCCTTGATGGCCAGACATCTTCCAGGGGTTGTGCCTGCCAGTGCCCAAGGCTTCTGCTTTTCCCAAATCCCAGCCCGAATGGGCCGTGAGTCTGTGGAAATCTCAGAGAACGAAGAAGAAGCCTGAAAAGATTTCCCAGCAGGTAGGAGCTGCTCCGCATGTGCTCTGGGTCTAGGTGAGACGAGCTATCTGCACATGGTTTCACCCAAATGAAAGACTCCTCTTTTTAACTGGTTGACTCTGAGCTCACTGAACTGTGATCTGTAGCAGGAGAATCCTTGTTCATTCTCAGCTGTACCTTGTCTCTTAGTGTCTGGGCCCAAACCAGCAACAGGAGGCCCTATTCCTCCTTTGGACTATGAACTCTTCCAACACTTTTATTTCTTATATTTTCCCCACAAAGTTTTATATAGCTTTATATAGCAATGTGAGCACAGTGCAGGCACTAAGAAAACACTTATTAGCTAAAAATTTGTCCAAAGCGGAGGAGGTAAATGACAGCCCCTCTCATTCACACAGCATTTTATAGTTTTCATACCCTTTCCTGGCTCATCTAATCCTCACTATAGCCCTGGGAATTTCTCAGGATAGTGAATAGTGTCTTTCTTTTATAGATGAGGTAGCTGAGGTCAGTTACACAGTTTGTCCAAGGTCAGACAGCTAATATATGTCAGTAGCAGGAGTCTCCTGACTTCAAGTCCAAAGTTATTTCCAGAGTATAATGTTGTCTTGGAAAATCAATAACATCACAAAACTTGGGAGTCACCCACATAAAAAATATTCTATAAATCTTATTATGTTATACCCAGACTATGCGGCAATACATCCTTTACTCCCCACTGCTAACAGATTTGGTCTTTTGTGCCTTAGTCTCAAAGTCCTAGAAGAAAGAATCTGATTGGGCTAACTTCTGGCCATGAGGTATCTATCTCTTGTTCAATCAGCTTTGTCAGAAGCTGAGGGTGGTGGGGAAAGCAGGGTGGCAGAATGCACCTGCCAAGGCTAAGGGTTATTCCAGGTAGAGAGTGTGATGCTTCTGGTACAGTGTCCTGGCCTCTCCTGCTTTGCCTTTTTTCAGAAAGAGAGAGGGACAAGAAAGAAAGGATGGAGTTTTTTGAAGAACAAAAGTGGCTACCAGTCAACTAATTTTCCTTTGTTCCTCTGACTACTGTATATGTTGTCTTTCTTGTGCTTTTTAAAAACATTAATTTGTTTTGTTATTATTATTTGTTTTAACCCCTTTTGTGGTGCCACCAGGAACATCTGCTCAGTTTTGACAGGATCCAAGGAAATCTTGTCACTTGCCTCATCAGGCACACCCCTCAATCCTGATCTTCTCAGGTTAATCCCTTGAAGGTAATCAGAATAAATGCTCAGGCTGGGGCTTAGTTGATCAAGTAGTTTACGAGGAATGAAGTTACAGATGTTAGCAACATATAGACAATTGGGAGTCTCCTTTCCTTCCTATGACTCATAACGAGTCCCCACATCTTTCCCCATTACTGACATAAATTCACCTTCATGTGTATGGTGGTCTTGAATCTACATAAATGACCTGTGGTATGAGACACACTCAGGTTAGGCGGCTGCTGTGAGAGTTGGGTCTCCAACTGGGAGCTTGGGAGGCGTGGGGATAACATAAAGGTAAGAGGAGCTGAAGTGCTAGGGGCAGAGACATCAAGAAAAAAGGGAGCTTTATTTGTACTGTGAGATCATTAGACAGGAAGGGCTGGGAAAGGGGCTGGTAGTGGTCCCTTGAGTAGGATGGGAAGGCTGCAGCTTAATAAAACCAAACATAACAATGAGCATTCTGTGTATCTTCTTGTTTGCTTGCTTTCTCAGATGTCCCTGATCAGGGAGGATTTATGGTTCCTCCCCCTTCTTCTTCTTCTTCTCCTTCTTCTTCTTCTTCTTCTTCTTCTTCTTCTTCTTCTTCTTCTTCTTCTTCTTCTT
>PVJC01031665.1:0-20374 GCA_004026665.1 Murina feae | reverse complement strand
GCTCGATCTCTGTGTAGGGTGTGCAAGAGGCAGCTGATCGATGATGCTCTCTCATTAATGTGTCATTCTCTCTTTCCCTCTTCCTTCCTCTCTGAAATCAGTAAAAATATATTTTCAAAAATAATAATGAGCAAAAGACAGAAAACTCTATGAAATAAAATATTTTTCCTTATCTTTTGTTTTTCTAACTTCCTAGTTAAGAGTGAGGGAATAGCTATTACCATGAGATAAAAAAAAAAAAAAAAGTTTGCCTAAAATTGGAAAAATAAAGATTACGTAGGAATGGTGTTTCCTAACATTGTTTTCTTGGTCACCTGAACAAATGTATTATTTTGAATATTCAAATGTATCCACCTGAAAAGAGAAACAAAGAATCTTATGAAGGAAATTTGACGTTCACACTTCCATTTATGAAGAACTCCATGACAAGTGAGACATAATAATAGGACAGGAGAAGTATGTTAAATATTCCCAGTTCCTACACTTTCTGTGGAAACTCAGCGAGAATATCCCAATGGAAAACCTTCCTGGTGTTGATTGTCAGCCATATTCTTATTTCTATTCGATCTGACTAATTCCAATTATACACCCTCCTCCTACTCTCTCAAAATAGATATTCTAACCTGTGATTCTTTCCTTATGTCAACTGCTTGGCTAGATGTCTACTATTACCTGCTGCCATAATCACAGGTGTTAGGCTGGAGTGCCCATCCATTATTTATAGTTGAGTCCCTTTCAATCACCTGACAGTGTCAATGTTTGGTTGATGGGCCTCTGTTCACATGCCAACCAAATATGACACCTCTACATCAGCAGCCTACGCTGCCTACTAATAGGATCACCCAATTAAAGAACCCACAATGTCCTAGCTTGAATAAAATCAGAATGTCTTGGAGGTCTGTAAGCGTTTAAATATATCCCATTTAATTGTAGTCACCAAGTTATTGATGATCATGTCAATGTAATTATTTATTCATGTAATTCCTTAAATGATGAGATCCTATGTTCTCTGTAAAATGATTCTTTTCTCAATTTGATTAAGATTGGATAAGCAACCTTGATTTCAGTAACTTGCTGCTCACATATTCTTCTATCCCTTCTTTGGAAGCATTCTCTAAGGACCAGAGATTTACTGCAGGCAATATGACAGTAAATTTTTAAATAATTGTGTCTTGAACCCAGTGTCTTGAACAGCACTGGCACTGATGATAAATGGTTTGTGCTGTCATAAGTAGGAAGGGCGTACTATTGGAAAAGTGACTACCTGTTTTTCTGCCCTATCTTTTTACTAATGTTAGCATAAACCAGACCTTTTCTAACTTTACTTTTTAGGGACATGAACAAAATCAGTTTATTTCAGTAACTACCATATAATTACTTTTTAAACCATTCTTTACTCATATTTTAATCTCATAATTTTATCTTTTCTACTTGGAGCTTATACTATAAATCGTCTTAATATCTTGGTAAAGGACTTGGTCATTTTTAGTGATTCTGAATTTATCTGCCACTTTCAGCCTCAGATCATCTCATTCTGTCTGGAATCATCTCACTCTTATATAGGAGTTATCATTTTGTATTTTAGATAGGTTCTTTCTATCTGTTCTTTCAAACTATCAATTTTCCCAGAAAATATGAATAACTTTTAGTTTCAGGGTCATTCATAAATGATGCATCTTAAATAAATCTCCAATGTTTGTGGCATTTTTCATATCCTGGGAAAAGGCCTTGACTTACCCCATCGGCAGGGTGCAGCTGCAGGTGGCACATCCCAGCTTAGGCAATGCCCTTTGGGTCCTACCCGTCTAGGCAAAGGCATTAACCACAGAGTTCTGTAAAGTTAAAAGAGGTAAGGATTAAGATAATATTTATAAAAGGATGCTGGTTTCTTTAGATTCCTAAGACGGATTAGCGGAGCAAATTCTGTATACAAACACTCAACACAATCCACTAACGACCTGTAGAGGAAAGAAGGTATGAGGGAAGAAAGAAACAAAGGAGGAAGGAAGGAAGGAAGGAAGGAAGGAAGGGAGGAAGGAAGGAAGGGAGGGAGGAAGGAAGGAAGGAAGGAAGGAAGGAAGGAAGGAAGGAAGGAAGGAAGGAAGGAAGGAAGGAAACAAGGAAGGGAGGGAGGGAGGGAGGGAGGGAGGGAGGGAGGGAGGGGGAACTGGTGAGCAAATAGATTTGTGAGTTTACCAAAAATTGAAGGATTCATTTCTGAACATTTGAAGAAGCTCATGTTCAAATAGTTTACAAACAGCCATGAGATATGTCAAATTTAAAATATTTAAACATGGATTAACAGAATGCCTTTATCAGTACACCCCCCTAGTATGTCCCAACTTGGTTATTTTTAACACACTAATTGATATCTTTGATACCTGCATTTGTTGGATTTGTTGAAGCTCACATCTAAAATTAGGCTTAATAGCCAGATGGTTCTTTATATTTGGTCAAGGTCCAATTGGGCATTTTTAATGGAAAAACCTCTCTCCAAACTGACATGAGTTAAAGATGGTAACATTCATATATATTCTGATCTATTTTCAATAAAGAGCTATAATCAGTGGCTATCAGAAACCTAATACATGAATGTCACTTTTATCTCTGAAAAGCTAATGTATGTTCAATTAGGCAACAGTGTAGCTTCTAATATCATCTTTAACTGATCAATTACTCTCTGTATAATTCATTGTTAAACATCTCTGAGATAATGGAAATACTTAGACAGAGATTCAATTTGAATTGGAATGATAATAGAGATATAGAGATTCATATACTGACAAAAAATTGTACCTGTTAGCTAAGTATATTATAAGTAGTTATTAATTCTTCATCAAGTAACATCACTATAGAAATATTAAAGCATCTTATTCTGCTGTAACATAAAACACTCTGTTTATATGATCATATTAAAATATAATTGCAATTTACAAATCAATCTTACATATTTACATATTTTGATCATAGGCACCTAAATATTATTCAAGTTTAAATCACATACATATGTATCCACCTGTAAAGTGGGAGGTCCTGAGATTTGACTCCATATTCATACTTTTGGATAATCTGTGCTAAAATTGATTCAGAATTTATAGCATTGTGTTAAGAATGTGCGTTATTGAATGTGGAAAACAAATACAGCTTCTTAACCACTCCACTGTTTCAAATCAAGAAACAGCTATTAGTGTATCCTTACAAATATTTATTTGTCATAAGGAAAATATAATAACTATACAGTAGAGAGGCACATAACATTTTACCCAGTTGATTAAAATTAACATCTCCAATATGTTCTTAGAAGAAATTATCCTATGAAAAATATAACATCATTGATGCACTATTATGGCTGGGAATACATGAGGAAACTTCAGATAAAACTATCATAAGGAATGTTATCATAGTAATAATAATTCTAGCTAATAAAATAATAATATGTAAATTAATCATTACTCCATGACAAAGATGGTGGCACCCATAGTGGCTGGGGTGGGACGCTGACAGCATAGCCCTGGCAATGCAAACCCAGCGTTTATGCCCTGGCTGTGCAGAGAGAGGGGAGGGGAGGGGTCTCAGGCCAGAGGCCAGGGTGAGGGACGCTGGAGTCATTGCAGGCCAGACTGAGGGACCCCCACCCCCGTGGACAAATTTTGTGGTTTGGGCCTCTAGTAGTAATTATAAATCCCTACTATATTCTTTGAAAATATTAATGTCACAATGGACATAGAATGTTTGTGCTAAAATTCATATTGAAAAAGACATAACAAATAAATGCAATATTTTACCTTTTACTGGATCCTATACTGGAGAATAAAAACATTATAAAGGAAATTATAGGTTAGTTTTTTAAAAATGAATAAGGGCAATAAGCTAGATAAAAATACTGCATTCCCATTACATTTTCTAAGTAATAACTGCCTTGATTATGTAAGAACATATCCTTATTATAAGAATTACACATGAAGGTGTTTGTTGATAAAAGTACATAATACATACATATATATATGTATATGTATATAATTTATATTGTATATATAATTTTCTATCAAATAGTTAAGAAAGAAAGAAAACACGAGAGAGCGAGAGAGAGAGAGAGAGAGAGAGAGAGGGAGAGAGAGAGAAATGATAAAGCAAATGGAACAAAATGTTAACAATAGATGAACTGAGTAAAGATTTATTAGCGTTCTTTATATTATTCTTGCATTTTTTATTTAAGTTTAAAATTATTTTAATGAAACTCTTTAAATATAAAAATACCTTAAAATGATTAGTAATTTTTAAATGTAAATGTATTACTGCTGAAAAATTTTTAAATGATAATTAAGAGAAAAAGTCAATGAGTAGGAGCAGAATTCAGAATGATGAACATATATTTATATTTTCAAAATTATCATTTAATGGACAGCTAATAAATGTCAAATGTAGTAATTGCTCTTTCCTCACCCCTCAAAAATCAGTTGAAACAGTATTACTAATCTTCTGTTAGAGATGAAAAAGATCAGACATCAGAAATTTACCTAACTCAATCTATACAACTCTGTAAAGATCCAGGTCAAGGTTTGAAGGCAGAAGTACTGATTGTATTTATTATATTTTCATTATATTAAACTTCTATTTATCTCATATAAACTCTCATTTTACAAATAAGAAAAGAGGTCTTAAGACATTAAGTGACTTGACTCAGCATACATGACTCATGGGAAACTACACTGCTATTTTCACTGATCAATTAACTGGCTATGGATGGAGAAGCAATAGAAGTGAATTATCAAGGCAAACTGATAACGTGATCATGAAAAACTGGAATACACATATGAGACTAGATTATCATTTGGCATCCTTCATACTTTTGAACAATTAGTAATTCATGATTTACACATTTTAGAGTGGATTTTTCTTTATTAAAAAATAAAATAAGTACAGAAATCATCGGTGTAAGCCTCAATTGATTTTTATAAAGTGGACAAACCATGTTACTACATCCCAGATCAAAGAATAGATTACAAAAATAGAACACTTCCAGCATCCTGGAAGCCCTGGGTCTCTCTATATCGCCAAGGAAATGACCACTCCATCATTGAAAGAAATCACTGCTGCCTGCTTGGGAATGTGCTATAAATGATGTCATAAAACACGAACTCTTCTGTGTCTGTGTTGTTTTGCTCAACATTCGTGAAATGTAACAATGTCATTGCTTTCTGAAGTAACATATTTATTCCCACTAAGGTATAGTATTTTTGTAACTTACCACCATACATTTGACTATTTTTTCTTGATGAATACATGCACAGTTATGAGTAATCCTACTCTGCACATCTTGTATTGTGCTTAGGAAAACTATGTGAGTTGTTGTGTATGTAATAGAACTGCATTATGATTTTATTCCAGATCTTCTGATAACCACTGTAGTTAAGCATCTTTTCAAATATTGATTGGCCATTTTGAATCCTCTTTCATGCTTTTACCCATATTTTTTTTATTATTGAGTAGAAGAGTAGGACTCATTATGTATATGAGTCTTTACTAGATATATGCATTGCAAATAACTTTTATGTGCTTTTTCTTTTCTTTGTCTTATTGGTGTACTTTAATGAACACAGAATGAGTTAACTCTAATTGATTCATCTTCTTCCATATGGCTACTGAATTGTGTTCTATTGTGTGCCAGTTCCAAGACAATGAAACATCATCTTTTCTCTTCTTCTTCTAGAGTTGTTACTCTTCTACCTTTAGGTCTATGTGCCACATGCAAGTGGTTTTGGAAAATGGTATAAGAAAGTAAATAGCATACGTTTCTCAGAACTGACTCAATTTTTACTAAATTTACTTATTTCTCATCTGAATCAATCTGCCCTATTAATGTATTTCTTTCCAGGGTGGGCTATACTACAGCATACGTCAGGGTTATCACAACTCTCTGAAATACCACGGGGTAGAAAATGTGAATGTTAGGGCAATGACACCTCCCTGAATATGACTAGAGCATAGAAGAAAAATGTTATCGTTTCTGAGCCGGGGTAATATTTTCTCTAGGGGAAATGTAAACTTTTGAAATAAAGTTAGTTTCAGCCAAGAAGTATAAATATTCATCGAATCAGATAGCAAGCCTGGGAGCTGAATAATGAGGTCAGAAGGAGGTTTGCAGCAATAATGAGACTATAAATTTAAGAAATGCAGACTATTTGACGAGAGCACTTCAGGCCTCTGTTACTTTTCTGTGGAGTTTAATTTGACGTAGTCATCTTTCATTCCAGCATGGGTGTGACTCTGATATAATTTGTTAGGCTTAATCAGACAAATTCCCATGCTAAAATGGACACTTAGTCTTTCCCCCATTATTGAAAAAATTGCAACCTGTTCATTTATTTCCCATACTATGCCTTCATCTAATATTTAATAAGTTCTGTTTAAAATTTTGCTTTTCTTAATATAATTAACATTAAATTACTCTCTTCTTATTCAAATAACCCAAGCTCTTTAGGTACAGACTCAACAGGTATTTTGTTGTTGTTGTTGCTTAATGCAAAGTCCCCATACACTCATATTAATAACTTGTCTAGAGTTTTAAATGATGGTAACAGCAGGAGCATAAGTAAACTGAACTACTCTCACCACTTCAGCTCTCCTTTGCTCAAAGCAAGATGTTTTCCCCTGATTTTTTTTTATCCACTTGAGTTCTAATAGTCTCTTCATTAAACATTTTACATCCTTGGAGGCCACTCATTTCACTGCTTCTTGATAGAAAATTGGAACTCACCATCACATAATTGCTTTTGAGGTAACATTAAATATCTACAGACATTTTCCTGAAAATTGTTTAAACCAATGAACTCACTCTGGAGATGCTAAAATATATCTCTCCACTATTGCAATCGTTTGTATAAAGACTTGCTCCTTTAAACAGTTGTATGGTGCAATTTCTTTTTGACAAGACTCAACATGATCTTGTGCCTCACTACCATTTTGACTTAAACTTCTATCATAATCACTGCTAACCCTTTTTGCTATAACTACTCTCATCTATTTCCACTTCAGCTCTTGGTGCTTGTTCAAACTTGCTCCTTGTGCCAGAGTAATTTTACTCCAGATTGTACCTGGGATTGCTCTCTTAATTCATTCTGAATTCTATTTCTATTTCAAACGTTAAAGGCTTTCTGTGTCTACACTGTATAAGTAGTTGCTCAAATTCTTACTCTATTTTCTATTATTTGTTCTATTGTTCTTCAACTGCCCTTACTTATCAGAATTCTATATAATAAAAGCATGATATGCAAATTGACCATCCCTTTGGGATGCCAAAGCCATGTCCACCAGCCAATCAGAGCAGCTGTATGCAAATTAACCCAGCCAACATGGAGGCTGGCACTCAGGGAGCTGAGTAAACAGGCAGCGTTTGTTGCAGCAAGAGTGAAACTGTTTGTGGGCAGCTGGGCTTCTCTTCACTCCAAGGAATAACATATTTGCAACATTGTTTCAATCCTAGGAGCTGAAGCAAACAGCAGGCTGGGCCTGACTTCTTAGGGAAACAGTGTTTCATTATAGAAGCCAGAGCTGAAGCAGAGAGGAGGTTTCGTTAACTGCCTAGGCCCCAGCTTAAAGGAACAGTGTATCAACTACAGAAGATAAACAAACCCCAGAAACCTGCTTCCAGCCAGCCTTGCTGGGACATTGGGTCAATGGGAGCTGTGGGAAGCCTGAAAGCCTGTAAACAGCCATCAGCCCCTCACCCAGGCTGACCAGGCACACCAGCAGGTGGACATCCCCAGTGGGGTCCCAGACTGTGAAAGGGCACAGATTGGGCTGATGGACCTCCCAAGTGCACAAATTTTTGTGCACCGGGCCCCTAGTTATATTATAGTTATTTATAAATTTCTTTATTATCTGTCTCCAACACTAATGTACATCACCGTGTTGAGCAATGACTTATTTATTCAATGCTCTATACTCAGATGCTATCACTTACTAGACACCCAATATTTTGTCAATAAGTGAATAAATGGATAAATTAATATTCTAGGAAGGAGGAAAAGCCTAAGATCATCTATGTCTGAGAGGCATAAAACATCTTTGTTATGTTTCAAAAAAAGTTGTTGTTTTGCCTTTAGTCATCTGATTTGTGGCTTATTGGCTTGTTTTATTTTGTTAGCTTTCTTTATACCCTTAGTATCATATAACCTGGAGGTGGGGTAGATGTATTTTACTTGTGTTTAAAGATTATTTTTTTCTTCCTTCTTCCCCATAAATTACTAGTTCTGAGCCTTGTGGATAAATAAGTTAGAGAAAGAAATATACCATATAATTTTACTTATGTATGGAATCTAATGGAGAAAAAACAAACAACAACAACAACTAAAAACAAAATAGAAACAGACTCATAGATACAGAGAACAAAGTGAAAGTTGTCAGAGGAGAGGGGATATGGAAGAAAAATGTGAAGATATAAGCAAAGAAAAAAACTCATAGACAGACAACAGCAGGATGGTGATTATCAGAGAGAAAGTGGGGTAGAATAAATGGCAATGAGATGAGACTTGATTCTGGGTGGTGAACACACAATACAATATACAGATGATGTATTATAGAATTTTTCCCTTGAAACCTATATAGTTTTATTAACCAATGTCACCCCAATAAATTAAATTAAATAAATTAAAAACATATACATATATATTATGTCACTCATTACCCATCAATATTACCATAAAATAATAGCAATCTGGCCATTTCTCTTAATTTATTCAAATGTGTCCATTGACTCACCAATACTACTATCATCTTAGTTAAATGTTGTCTGTTTCAGTTCAGTTTTAGATAGATTATCTTTTCTATGGTCATGTTTGCCAGATCCTTGAGCTCATCTATTCCAAACAATCATACCTCTATATCACTTCATAAGACATAACTTACACTTGTCATATCATCAATACTAACAATCAATTCATCTTAGTGAATTGTATTTTATACATTGTATTCTACAATTAGTATCTCTGTTTATACATTGTATTCTACAATTGGTATCTCTGTTTTTTCCATTTTCACTGTTTAGGATTTTGATACTAACAATTAATAACTCCAGTTAAATGATTTTCAGAGTCACTCACATTCTTGATGTCCTCAATTTTTCCTTAATTAGCTCAAAATTCATACTAAATCACATCTATCACTCTGTTACCTACTCCTTGATTCTCCATCCATTAATCCAACTTTCTTTCTAAAACCACATTCCTGACTAAATCCAAGAGGGTCTATACTCCACTCTTGTACCAAGATAGGTTTATGTATATGGGTGTAGAGGGGAGGGGAGGGAGAAAACACAACCACATTGATCCATCTCCCTTTAAATTCAAGACCACAAGTCACAGGTTGTGTTCTAGTGCAGCCAGGCATTCATTCTGTATGTACCCAATGCATTCACTCCTCATCTTTGAATATATATGTGTTACTGACTTAAGAACAAGTTTGTGATATCCTGTTAAATGAAGAAAACAGACTACAAAACCAAGTAAAAAATATTTAATGGGGTTTTATTTTTCTTGATGTGAGAAATAAAGGTATTTTGCCTTTGATTCTGAATTTTGTTTTGCTTGAAATATGTATAAATGGTTAATAATATTTATATACACACATATATGTAAGAAACACCCAAATAACTCAAAACTATGCTAATAAAATATATAGAGCTAAAGAAAGTCACACGAAGATTATTGCTTTCAGAACCTGAACCACTTGAAAGAAATAAAAAGAATAATAAAAGGATATACAAATCCTTTACCTAGTAAAAAGATTCACAACCTCTCTGTGGAGTATTAATCAACTGGTGTCTCCATAAAATCATGTTGTTACTTACATCATGCATCTCAGCTGTACCCTCTGCAATGAAATAAGTCTGTGCTTCCTAGGATGAGGGGTTTTGTTTTTTTGTGTGTTTTTTTGTTTGTTTTTATGGAGAGAGTAAATCATTTAATGTTGTTCTGATCTATAAAATGATAAAAGGAATATGTAAAAAAAGGGGGGGGATAAAAAATACATCTTCAGACAATGGGCTCTTAGTCTCTTTCATGACATTAAGTTAACCCCCAAAGACTTTCAGCTGTACCTCTACATCTTTAAATTCTGATAAGCATCAAGATTTATGAGTGCATTACTGTCCAATAAGGAAGAATAATCTTCCTCTGAAACCTTTCTTCAAATGTTACCAAATATATTTTACTGACTGTCTTGATCGTGTTTTATTTTTTTCTCCCCCTTTCCTCTCCCAACATTCTAAAAAGAGTGCTGCGATTTTGTTTTGTTTTCCTGCATGGAGAAAGCAATCCAGTTGCTTCACACACTCACATACAGCGAAAGATGAATGTTAACATGTTTTTGAAATTTTTGTATTTTCAAGAAGTTACAGGGAGAAAATTTCAAAGGGGGGAAGAGATTATGGCCATTCCACTAACTTAGGGACCAAGCTCTATGTTTACGGTCTGAGCAGTTTGCTTCATAATATATGCAAGAGGGAGAAAAATGTTATTTTTGGCAACCGAAAAATGAAATGTTCTGTATCCAATTCTATTTGTTGACTTCATTGTAGAATAAGTTAAGTCAAAGTTTGTAAACTGCCACTAAGTTGAACCTCATGAACTTGAAAGCACCATCCGTCCCCTTTGATGTCTCTACATTTAAAATCTGATGTAGCCCTGTCTTGGCAGCTCATTATCCCCACACACCAAGGTTGCCAGTTTGATGTCCAGTCAAGGGCATATACAAGAAGCAATCAATGAATACATAAATTGGTAGAACAACAAATTGATCTCTCTCTCTCAACTACTCTCTCTCTCTCTCTCTCTCTCTCTCTCTCTCTCATATATCCTATCTAATAAAAGAGTAATATGAAAATTAACCGTCACTCTGAGACAAAGATGGCCACACCCATAGCCACAAGATAGCGGCACTCAGTCCCCTCACCCCAGCCGTATCCACTGCTGCCTGGCCGTGTGCAGTCATCGGCCACCCAGTGTGAAGCACTGTGTGTGTCCGGTCAGCGGTCGGGCACCTGCCGGGCTGTGTGCACTCACCAGCCCCCCCCCCCCAGTGCACGAATTTTGTTCACCAGGCCCCTAGAGTGTGTGTGTGTGTGTGTGTGTGTGTGTGTGTGTGTGTGTATAGTTGATCTATACTGACACTCTCCCTCTTTATGGTGTACTTCAAGCAGTGGCCAATCATTCAAGTTTCTGAGCATGTTCCAGGATCATGGGAATCTCAGTGCTGAAACAGAAAAAGGTTCACACACAAAGGGAAAAATTGGCCTAATTTAATTTTGTTCTTAGGGTTATATATCTAACCACAGGGTGAACATTTTAATGTTGAAGTTCACTCAAAGAAAGAATTAAAAACAATAAGAAAAGCACGACAATGCAGGCATTTCTACCCTGGGGCAGTCTCTAAAGCTCTTACCAAAGGGCATTCTCCGATGGCCTTGTCATTGAGTCATTTTGTTCAGTTCAGGACATGGGGGAATAGTTTTTCATATGCTTACTTGCTTGCTCTGGAGATTTTTATTAAGGTTTACACTAAAGGATTCTGAATTTGTTCACATTTTTACCCCAATATCTGCTGAACATTGATATCCAAATAAAGTCAAGAGCCTAGGCTTGGAGGCAACACAGACCTGGGAATGGATCCTGGAGGAGCAGTTTCTAAGTTTGTGACTCTAGACAAGAGAGTGACTCTAGACAAAATCGCAGCACTCTTTTTAGTTCCTTCTTTTAGTTCTCTTACTTTTTAAATTTTTTTTTCTATGAGAGAGCAGAAAAGCACATAAAGTTCCTAAATGTAAAGGGTTCGTAATAAATGGAAACTTTTGTTACAAAGTTGGTTTCTATTATATAAATTAATTATTAAAATTTTAATGACACAAAATCATGTATGTATGGCTTCAAGATGTTTCCAATTCATCGTATCAAAGATACTGAAGAAATCAGAAATTACAATTTTAATGTAAGAATTTAATAATGAAGATATAGCCTCAAAGGTATGTAACATTGGTGGGGCAGCAGACTTGCCACCTACAGCCTTATGAAGTTCGTGTCCTTGAAGAGGTTTATGTAATGGCATCAATTTTCTCAGTGTCATGCGTTCGATGAAAGTTGTGACTCTCCTGTATACAAGTGATTCCTGATATTAAATAGCATGGAAGAATTATGTCCCAAGCTTTCATGTATATCACTCTCACCATCTTTTGCTTTCTTATAAATCTTCTCTTTAATTCCTCTAATTCGACCCACAGGTCGACTTACTTTCCTGGCTTTCGACCATTCTTCTTTCACTAATTTATTTTCCCTTTTGGCTCAGTATTACTTTGACAATATCATCGTGGATTGGCCTAGTGATAGTTAAATGCCCACATACACACACAAAATCTTTTAGTTCCCTCATAGATAATACTGACAAAGCTTGGCCTGATCCCTAAGTTATTCAGGGACAAAGTTATTCTGATGATTGCTTCATTTTCTGTTATGTTTCTGTCTTTCTAAATATAGCTTATTGTTATAGTCCCACTTCACTATTTCTTGGCAATCTACTCCAAAATGAATCTATATCACATTTATCTGCTGTTAAAGAGAATACTTAGAATATTAAGTTACTACATTGTTCATTTGTTACTTCATTTACTTATAAATGTATTCATAGTACTAAAGATTCTAAATTTAATAGTCCAATGCTAATTTGAAATATAATTTATTGTCATGATCTTTCATGATCAAAAATACTAAAAATGTTTGTAATAGCTTTAAACCTTACATGATGAATTATTTTATGACCAATTTTAATCACAGAAAAAGGAACCCAAGATGTTCAGTTTGTGACCTACAATTCTATTGCTGAAACAGTCTCTAAGGTTGCCTGAAGCAATCCATTCATTTGCCAACATGATGTTCTTAATCATGAAAAGAATGTGTTGGCAGAAGCTAGGCAATGGTCTGCCATTCAACTGGCTCTTCAATTTCACTTTGAAAATCACTCACTTTTGGCTCCGAGCTATTTCGTGTGACAGACCCTGATTGCTCACTTAGCATGTACTCAGCCAATTCAGCCCTGAGCACTTTTCAATAATTTATATTTCCTTAAATATGCAAATCCCTTGGCTACATTTAGAAGGATAATTGGTGACTGTGACTATGTTACAATCACATATTTGCTTATCAAAGACTAACTTCCAAACTTCTCACTTTCCTTGCCTCTCATTATTTATTGAAATTATCATTTTTAGTTTGAAATAATCATTTTGCAAACAACATTTGCTTATTTCAACTTATTTTTATGATATTTGTGAAAGTATCTTTCTTATCTTCTTGTGTTGCACAGTAAGAAACGATACCCATGTTCAATAATCACTGCTACTTAGAGTGACGTCCATGTAAGCGACAATTTTGTAATGAATGGATAATAAAGAAGAATGAGTAATTTATTGTATTAAGTAATTAGTCATTTAAAAACATTTTTATAAACTCTTAATGTACAATGATGAGAGTCGCAACTATTGCTGACACATTGCCTCCAATTTATGGTGTTTCCTTAAGAACGTAATGGATCAATTAAAAAATGTTGATGTTTTGATTTTAAAATGAAAGTTCATGAAGCTTCCAAAACTGGGAATCTTCCAGAATGAGCTTAGAGCTCTCCTATAAGCAAAACACAAGACAATCACAAGGTATGTCAGATAAGTTTTTATTTCATTTTGTTTTTTAATCTTTTTTGTTGAAAGTATTATATATGTCCTCCCTTTCCCTGCATTGAGCTCTTTTAGCCTGTCCCTGCTCTCCCTCCACAGGCCTTCACATCCCTCTTGTCTGTGTCCATGGGTTATGCATGTATGCATACACGGTTTTTAGTTGATCACTTTCCACTCACCCACCTCTGCTTTTTCTCTGTGATTCCTCAGTCTGTATCATACTTCTATGTCTCTGGATCTATTTTGTTCATCAGTTCATTTTATTCATTAGATTCCACATACGGAGGAGATCATGTGATACTTGTCTTTCTCTGACTAGTGTTATTTCACTTGAATAATACTCTCCAGGTCCCCAAATGCTGTCTCCAAGTTAAGGGATCCTTCTTTTTTATATGCCTTATGGTATTCCATGGTGTAAAGGTACCACAGCTTTTTTATCCATTAATCTACTGATGGGCACTTGGGTTGTTTCCAGATGTTAGCTGTTGTAAATTGCACTATTAGGAACATAGGGGTTCATAAATTCTTTCTGATTGGTGTTTCCAGTTTCTTGGGGTATATTCCTAGAACTAGGATCACTGGATCAAATGGAAGTTCATATTTAATTTTTTGAGTAAAACTCCATATTGTTTTCTATAACAGTTACACTAGTCTGCATTTCCACCAACAGTGTACTAGGATTACCTTTTATCTACATCCTTGACTGTACATGGCATTTGTTGATTTGTTCATGGTAGCCATTGTGACAGGTGTGAGGTGATACCTCATTGTCGTTTTAATTTGCATCTTTCTGATGATCAGTGACTTTAAACATTTTTTTCATATGTCTCGTGGACATCTATATGTCTGCTTTAGAGAAGTGTCTATATAGGTCCGTTGCCCATTTTTTCATTGCATGGTTTGTCAAAGAGATAATAAAAACTTCTCTTTAGAATATACAATGGAGCAGAGAAGTTTTTATTATCTCTTCTACTTCTCTGTATAAATTTTTATGAAATTGTTTTCCAACTCTGTAGTTGCTTGCATGCTACTGTATATGCGTGTAACCCTGATACTGTGTTTAGGTATTAGAATTATGTTTCCCTCACTTCTCTATTAATATGGAGGCAACACTCTTCTCCAAGAGAACAACATTGATTCAAGGAGCTAATAATTTAACTTGTGGCATTCGCTTAATCAGAAAAAAATCAGCTTTTTTAATTTTATAAGAATATTATTTCAAAGGCAGCACTTCTTTTTTTAAATATATTACTGATTTCAGAGAGGATGAGAGGTGAAAAAAAGAACATCAATGATGAGATATAATCATTGATCAGTTGCTTTCTGAGCACCTCCTCCTGGAGACCAAGCCCACAATCTGAGCCAGGAATCAAACCTTGACTTCCTGATTCACAGGTCAGCACTCAACAACTGTGCCATATTGGCTGCACCAAAGGCAACACTTCTTTTGGAATAACTGTGTGATTCCCTCAAGTCTGATATATTCAGCCACTGGATGTGCAAATATAATTGCAAATGTGGAAACTACCAAAATCTGAGGGTCACATGCAAGGTTGTGTGTTGTTCTGTGTTTTTTGTGTGTGTGTTTTGTTTTGTTTTGTTTTCTGTGTTTTCGTTTGTTTTCCATGAGGAAGAAAATTTGAGTATCCTCCAGAATAAATAAAAAACACTTCCATTTAACATATCTCCCTTTAAAGAGCTACTTAAATGGAGTACTGAGTAGTGCACATACCTATGTAGCTCTTTCTAATTATTATAACTTTGTGAATATTTTGGTGCATTACTTAAGTTAAAAACTAAAGGATTTAGTCAAATCCCAAGTATGTGATTAAGTTTATTCACAACCTAAAGGTAACTCTCTCCCTAGTTGGAGTATAATACCTGAGCATAGTAAGCAGGTCTAACAGGTCTAACTTAGCACCTCAGAAAAAAGCTTTTTTTTTTTTTTAAGAACACAAAGAGTAATCTGGGAGGCTCATCCATATTTACAGAGAATTTTTTGGGACCCAAGAAGTGATTAGTTAGAATGAGAATGAAGCAACAATGTCCAGGCAACAATCACAACCCTTCTAATTGTCTTCCATTGTATTTTTTTTGTTTGTTTGTTTGTTTTGTTTTGTTTTGTTTTGATTGGTTTGAAGTGATTTTTCTTTCCAGGAGTTCTTTTTATTTTAAAGTATAGATGGTGAGTGCTTACAATTATTTGGTAAAATTTCACCATTTGCCATCCTGGAGTTTGGATCAGAATACAATAATAGTTTGGTGATGATGAACTCCTTTACCCCCCCCCCCTTTTTTTTTTTTTTTGGTGTGGAAGCTCTTTATCTGTCCTTTGATTCTAAATGATAGCTTTGCTGTGTAGAGTAATCTTGGTTGTAGATCCTTGCTTTTCATCACTTTGAATATTTATTGACTGTCCTTTCTGGCCTGCAAAGTTTCTGTTGAGAAATCCAATTTCTTCTACTTTTGAAAATAAATGAGTGCATTATAATTCAACAGTAGCATTTGTGTTATCTAAATAGTTTTGTGCAGAAACCAACTCCAATTTCCAAAGTCAATCAATTCTCTTTTCTAAGGTTTTAATGGAGATGTTTAAAAACACCTGACTTCATATTCTGGCAGTGCCAATTCTGACTCATATTCTTTGACATTTTATCAGTGTGATTGATTTATTCATTGCCCTTTGGTCTTATTTTCTAGCCTGGAAAGTTCTTTTTCCTCTATTCAACAACATATTCCAAACTAAGCCCTTTTAAATTAGTTTATGGAATCAAATTTCATGAAACATATTTTCTAAAGGTCACATATGAAAATGTTCTAGAATTTCTTCCTCTACTAATTCATACTTCTATTCAGAAAAAAACTTTGTCAGGATGATTTCTGAATAAAGCAAACATGCAGCTTATTGTTCAAGATACACATTTAACTGGGCTCTGTTTTCCTATATTTTAAATTTTATAACATCAGATACACAAAAAACTAATTTCCAAATGCCATTTTCTCAGAATTTTATGAATATACATCTTATATTTACCTCATCACCTTTGATATCAGAAATATCTATAATTTTTTCCAAATAGATTTGAAAATTTACCTAATAAATTTTATTTATTTAAAATAAAAAAAGGAATCATCCCAAAATAGATCATGTTTAATGAACTTGTCACTACAGTTTGAGTATGTTGTTTGCTTTGAATTAATTTTCTCTAATTTTCCCAGAAAGATGTTCCCCTAGCCATACAGAGGTACCCAAGGTGAGGAGGATTTTCATTTGTCAGATACCCCATTTATGTAATTTCTAGGTATTGAATGAAGACTAAGACCTGCCCTATTAAATGTGTAAGCCCTTTGGGTTAAAAAAAAAAAAGACATCTGAAGACCAATGTTAGATTAAATGTATAAAATTAATATTATGTGGAAGGAAAAGGCCTTGGAGGGTTTTCAGTGCCTTTTGCTTAATTTATGCAGAAGATAACTTTATTAATGCAGAGAATAACTTTCTAGAGGCAACTAATTCAAAAGCAGATAATAGGTCCTGTTGTGGGAACAAGTTAACTTTCAGAAGCAAACTATATATAAAATTTGACTATCCAACCAGTAGCTATGATGCACACTGACCACCAGGGGGCAGACGCTCAACACAGGAGTGGAAACCACAGGCATGGAAACATGGAACAGACTGATGAATCTCAGAGGGAAGGGGGAGAGGAAAGGATGGGAGGAGATCAGCCAAAGATCTTATATGCATACTGAAGGCCCGGTGCAATCCATGCACTGGTGGGGTCCCTCTTACTGGTCTGCGCCCTCTCGCAAACTGGGACCCTGGTTTTGGCCCAATCCCCACAGGCCAGGCCGAGGGACCCTTCTAGTCCTAGATAAGAAGGCCGAGGACACCAGCAATTTTGGAGAAATACAGACTTCAGTTAAATAATTTTTCAGGAAGTCATAGGCAGCTGAATAACAATTGGACTGCAAACAAGACATAGAGGAAATGTCAGCTTCTATGTAATTTTTTCTCAGGATTATCAGATCTTGTTCTATATAGAATAAAGCAAAGTGAGGCCAAATAGGACATCAAGAGAGATTATGACAACAACGTAAAATAATGAAGATATCAATATCAGAGACCCTAAGGTTGACTACCAAATTTGTCATTTATATCAGTCACGACACTTAGACATTCTGAGCTTTACTTTCTTAAAAGAAAACTGGATAGTAAAATCTAACTCACAAAGTGACAATGAAGATTGAGTTGGATAGTACAGAGGGAAGTTCCCTGTAACAAATGTTAGTTCCTTATAACAAATTCAAAAGTTGATTATAATTTAATTTGCTTGAATAAAATAAGGAAAGAGCAAGTCACCACTTTTAACAGTATTTGGAATTAGTTTCCTCTTAAATAGCCCAAGGTAGATATACAAATAGGTAGAGAGAAGTGTGTGTATGTTTTGCTCTATTCAAATGTAAACTATATGAGAGCTTAAATTAGATTTACATAAAATTGTTCTTAACCTCCTTCTCATATCTAGTGGAAGCCCAAGCCCTTCTCTAGATTTTTGAAAATCCCCAGAGGCTTGCGTGCTCTGATTTTCATTACCTCTTCTTGCTTAGTCTTATTCTTACTAGCGTTTCACTTCTATTGCCTGGGTCAGTTTGGACCATAAGCCCCTCAGGAGCACCAACTCACGGTACGAATGGAATGTGCTTAGTACGCGTGACTGATGTTAGGCTGCATCTTACAACTACTTTTAGTTTTAATATTAGATGCAAGTGTTCTTTAAGTCACTGCCAGGAATGTAATTTCTCTTTGAATATTTTTTTTCCCTAGCAACCCTCGACCCATCACCCCTCTTACGTGTTGCTTGACTTCATTTTGTCTCCCTTTTGGTTCTCTCTAACTTGATATCCAGGAAACTTTCATCGTTCTGAAGTGTTGCTGCTTCATTCCAAACCAGGGCTAAGGAGCTCATGTTTTCCACTTAAAATACCTGTCAGCATATTTTATGTAAAAACAAAAAGTTAGAAAATGTTGTATCCCTTTAGGGTAAGGGTACTTTAGTCAGTTGTGAACATTATACTTTATTTAACTTTGCTGTTAAGTATTTATTAAGTATGTGATCTCTGTATAAAAATTGTAGTATTAGTTTTAACGCTTGTTCTTTACTCTCCATAAGATTTTTAATTTTTGAGAAATAAAAATGTTAATCATATTTGTCTACATGATGTTATCTTGTCTTCTCAACATTCAAGGTGACCCCTAGGGACAAAAATGTGTGTTATTTATTGGGGTGACACTGGTTAACAAAGTTATATAGGTTTCAGGTGTACATTTTATAATATATCATCTGTATACTGTGTTGTGTGTTTACCACTCCAAGTCAAGTCTCCTTCCATCACCATTTAAAATGTGTGTTGTTGCCATAGCAGGTTTCTCAGTGGTTAGAGCACTAGTCCCTGGACTGAAAGGTCCCAGGTTCAATTCCAGTCAATGGCACATACTTCAGTAGCAGACTGGATTCCTGGCCCTGGTTGGGTACATGTGGGAGGCAACCATTTGATGTGTCTCTCTCACATCGGTGCTTCTCTCTATATATATCTCCCTCTTCTTTCTACTCTCTCTAATAATCAATGGGAAAAATATATTCAGGTGAGGATTAATAAAAAAAGTAAAATGTATGTTGTCACCTTAGGCATTTGTTTTCTTGTTGCTCTAAGTTGGTTTTATAATCTTATGATCATAACCCCCAATCATGAAGACCTTTTCTTCTTCATGAAATCTCTCACTAGCATATCTGTATTGTCCTGGCAGTTTGCTTTTCTTATACTAAAATTTTGTGCCACAATTTTTTTCATTATGTCTTCTTTTGTACATTTTTATAGAATTAATATATGTAATGACTTCACTTTTTAGCATACTAATTTCATACCTTGCTCTATCGTCTCTATCTCTTTATCTAGATAGTTGTTATAAAGTGAGTACAAATTCGTTAAGTCCTTATTGCAGCCATCAGTAATAGGTTGGCTTATTTATATAACTTTGAGTAGTAACATTATGTGAGCTTAAAGTATAATTTATTCATATTCACTTGAATTCACTTTCCTATCTCTACCTGAGTGTAATAAATAAAAAGAGCTTGACAGTGCCAGCACAAACCTTGCCTCAATCCCTCACCAGCAGTATAACTTTTGACAATTTATCTGATTTGCTAAACTGCAAAATCATATCTACATTGGAGGCTTGAGGTTATGATGCACCTGGTACTAAAAACAGTTGGTTTCCTTTCTATTCTTTCTTATCTTTTTCCTTTCCTTTCTTCTTTTGGCTCTTCATTTCCTTTCCCTACAAACTTTTTCTTCAACTTTTGAGAATTTTCTCAAAGCAATTCCCTCTGGAAACTACTTAAACCATCTAAAAAGTACTTCCTGGAGATCATGTTCTACTTAATTCTTGATTGTAAATGGATTTAGTGTTTTCTTTGTTTCATATTTCTAAACTATTTCTTCACAGTAAGATTCTATACTCATTAAAGTCAGAAATTTCTTGATATGCCATTGCCATATATGTCATTATAGCATTCTATGTATGTCAAGGGCTACATGTTGAAAATATTTAGTAAATATTTTTATTGATGTTGTTTGTATTTACTTTGAAAATAA
>PVJC01031664.1:0-20430 GCA_004026665.1 Murina feae | reverse complement strand
ATATGTCTTGTTTTCCAGGCTTGTTTGTGATTTTAGGATGATTATTATGTTCAGCATACCAGATATTTCTTAATTTCCCAAGTGGTAATTGATTATAAACTACTAATTTTTCTGAATGTTGCTTTTGTTAATTTTCCTTTCTATCTTTTGATATTTGTCTTAATACATTTACAGAATTTTATTAGTTTCTAAAACAGGGAAGTAGTTAGACAGTTTAAGAAGATAAGAACTGGAAAGCTATCACAAGGAAGGATTAGAATTGTAACTTAGTCTTCCTTGGGTCCTTCCCACCGACTGACACACAGTAGACTCTGAATATGTCTGTATGTAGCTGGTTTCAGTTGTGGCCCTTTAGGATCAGTTTTTTTCTGTGCTTTATTTCAAATTAGTTATAGCTCAAGAAGGTAAATTTTGTACAAACAATTGCAGGGACAGCACCATCTAAGGTTTACAAACTTCGTGGCATGCTTAGTCAGGGCAAACATAATCTTGTGAATTTGGAATAATTGCTTTTTAAAGGTAGATATAGTGCTATAATTTTATAGTTTAAAGAAAAAAAAGAAAAAGTTATTAAACCCCAAATGCCACTAACCTGTATTACATTGGTGCATCTAATGGGAGCCAAGCACCTTGAACTAGGACAGTATGAAAGCCAGGAGCCATAGTTTTTGTCTCTGGGCTTACTATTGGTTAGGGTTTCCTTTGTACTTAGGGTATGTGGATTTGTGTTAATAACTCAGTCAACTGTTTACCTTATTTGCAGTTTTGTCATATGTTTATGTAATGCATCAATTAATTTAGAAACATTTATTAATTTCCTTTGTGACTTATCTATTTGATTTCAAATACTAGTATTACAGTTAATGCAGAAATCTAAAAGCTCAAGGTCCAGTGGAAGATGTGTGTCAGAACTGGATATAGAAACTGGAGTTACCTGTAATTTATCTATGATTTCTAACTTTGTAATGTTTCCCATTGAACATTGCTTGGACATAAAGTCAGAGAATATTTCTTCTTTGTAGTGTTATCAAACTGCAGGCTTATCAAAGTTTTCATCAATAAATAGTACCTTCAGAGACGGAACACTAAGGGACAACTTAAAGACTCTCCAGAGGTGGCCTTTCCAGTCCTGAGGCACGTGCGGGGCTTGTGCTGGTTTTCTGAGGTGCTCACCAATGTCAGTACCTACCCTCCTTAGAGCTCATGTGGAATCGAATGAAGGCTGCGAACCCCTCCAAACTGATGCTGAGCTGATCTAAATCAGACTCTCAGATCACCTACTTTCCTTAGGTAACAGGTCATGTTCAGGTTCAGCAAGGTAGTAGTTATTATTTCCACTGTTACTGTTTATGGGCCTCTCCATGAAATGATTTTCTTACATATAAGAGGAAACTTTTTCTTGATGCTCAATTTTATCCAGTTTGTACTAAACCCAGTGGTGTCTTAAGTCACTGACAATTTCTGAAGAATGAGGGGGTTTTTGGTGGCATATTAACACTTGAGAGAGAATGGTTACAATTAAATCATGACTGTCTTTTTGTTGTGGACATAGAGATATTCTCTAAGAATGCTCACAGTAGTGAAGCATCCTTGAGAAACCCACATCTCATCTTGGTGATGGTAAAGATTTTCTAATGACTCTAACATGCTTCAGGGGCACTCCAAAGAGTTTTTAAGGATTCCTTAGCCCCATAAAAATATGGCAGTGCAACGAAATGCCAACGTTGTGTTAATTTGATCCCAGTAGAGTATAAACTTAGAATATAATCTAATATTCCAATTTCATACCTCTCTTCAGTCATCCTGATTCAGTCATTTAAACACTGAGTTGATTCTTGAGAATATGTTCATGCTTTTTTTATATTCAGTTTTAATTTCACTGTTGCCTTTTTTGTTATGAACACTCTCTAGTACAGACCTCAAAATTTAATGTGCATTCAGAATAGGTGTAGATCATGTTAAATACAGATTTGGATTCAGTACATCTGGGGTGGGGCTTGTGATTTTCCTTTCTAACTAGTTTTCATTGCTGCTAGTTCATGAACCACAGTTTGAGTAGCAACTAGACCTTAACCTCTATAATGTTTCTGAAATATTTTTAAATGATTATGAGCTCAGTGAATGCATGTAATTATTTTTGGCTAATTATATTAGTTAAGAAAGATACATGTACTAAAAAGTCACAATGTAGCTTACTATTTACTATAAAATTATATATCATCATAGATGGCCTTCAATGTAATACAGAGTTTACTATTAAACATTATATTGTTAGGAAAAGATAGATAAAACAATATAGTTTAAAAACTAAAATAGCTATAGTTTTTTATCAAAAGAATATATATAAATAAATATAAAATGATAACTATGAAAATGGGTTAAACACAGTTGCCTTATAAGGCTTAAGGTTTTTTTCTTAAATTATGCTTTATGTGACATCTAAATCTTCTGACGTTTGGCTTTTATTTGACGGAAAAGAAGGAAGGAAAGTCAGAGAATCAAAGAAGTAGAAGATGATTTTTCTGAACGATTTTTCTCTCCTGGGTTTTGGCTGTCCACTTTCATTTTTGATTCATGCTTCTTCTTTAATTCTGAAAATGTATGGAGACTCTAGGTTTTCCATTTGAGGCCAAAGAACAAGAATTAAATATGACTTCCATTAATCTTCATTCCTATATTACTCTACTGAGTACATTTAAAATCTAAGGAAGGTAGGTCCTGTTTGCATTCCTCTGCTGGGTTTATTGAGAGAAGTGTCCTTTACTTAGCAAACCACATTACTTAAAAATATTCTGTCATAAAGATAGTAGCTTAACACGGAAGCTAAGGTTATTAGAGAGCAATTTTTTTTTTTCCATTTTGGTAACGGGCGAAGATGTAGCCAGAAAGATATTGTGACAAACTGTTCTCTAGGAAAACGTGGCTAGTGCCTTTGTTTTGAAAATGAAGGTACACACACTAACTACGTTAACCCAAAGAGCCTCTTGATTTGTCTTACCTTTTAGAAATCACTTTTAGGAAGTGATTTCATTATTCATGATGTATTTGATCACTGTTGTAGACATACTTATAAGATCTTGAACATGCTATATATATATTAATAGAGATTGTTGATTTAGAAAACATTAGGTTGAATGTTATTAATTTGTGGGAGTGCTTTTTAAATGACACTCATCATTCAAGACATGTTTAGTATTCTGTGTGCTCAAGAGGATTTATTAACTAACTTGTTATTTTCATTTCTAATATGCCTTTCATCTCTCTCTTATAAAGCTACTTAGTTTTGTCTGAGTATCCAATATGGATTCAGGTTTTGTTGGGCTTGACAAATACATACTTTTTGAGTTGGGGGAGCTCCTTAAGGGAAATAATTTTTTTGGGGGGCATATAATGATGTGAACATATTTCTAGGGACCCTTGAAGGACGAAATGAAGCTTAAGCTAAGCTTCAATTTCTGTCAGTATCATACATTGAAAAAATACTTTGCTCTTTTTTCTTGTTGATACAGTCCAGTATAGTGGGAAAGAGCATGGTTATATGTTGCAACTGGTATTCAAACGTGTGCTTTCTCCGTGATCTTTGCTATTGTTAGATTCCAAGGTGCATCTTTTTCCAAGGTGACAACAGTGGCTTTTGAAATGCTTTTTCTACTTCCATTTTCTCACACGCCCTGCTTTCCACTTTCCTATAGCCTGTTCACATTGAAGCTGGAGAACTCTCTTTATTTTTAACTTTGTTTTTATTGTTGATGCTATCACAGATGTCCCCATCCCCCACCCCTTTGCCCACCCCCACCCAGGTCTTGCCCCCCCATTCCCTCTGGCCATCATCACACTGTTGTCTGTGTCTATGGATTTTGCATATATTTTCTTTGACTAATCTGTTCACTTCTTTCATCCACTTCTCCCAACCCACTTTTCCTCGGACAGCTGTCAGTTTGTTTCATGTATCCATGCCTGTTTCTCTTTTGTTCATCAGTTTATTTTGTTCATTAGATTCCACATGTAAGTAGGAATATGGTATTTGTCTTTCTCTGACTGACTTATTTCACTTAGCATAATACTCTCCAGGTCTATCCATGTTGTTGCAAAAGATAAGATTTCCTTATTTTTTATAGCTGCACAGTACTCTATTGTGTAAATATACCACAGCTTTTTTTTTTTTTAAATCTATTCATCTACTGATAGGCACTTGGGCTTTTTCCAGATCTTGGCTATTATAAATAACACTGCTATGAATATTGGGGTGCATATATTCTTTTAAATTGGTTAAAACCTTCCCAGTGATGCATTTAGGACAAATAATCAAATCTAGGTATTTATAACTATTTTCACTGGTCTTCTTTCTTTCCTAAAGTTCCAAATTTTTCTCTGCTTTAATTTCCCTTGCATCTGAAACAATTCCTTTAGCATTACTTTGGTATAGGCCTGTTGGTAACAACATAATTTTCTTTTCTCTGAAAATGTCTTTTTTGTACCTTTATTTTTGAAGGGTATTTTCTCTGGATATACACAATTATGTTGACAGTTTTCTTTTTTTCAGCATTTTGAAGATGATGGTCCATTGCCTTGGTATCCATAATTCTTGATGAAAATAAATGATCACTCTAGAGCTGAGTTCATGGACATGTGATCCGTACAGTTGCATAAGGCACCACACTTAGAAGGGCTCTCTGCTTGGTTAAATTTTCTGCTGTTACTGCCTTGAAACTCTTGCTAGTTTTGAATAATGGGTCTATATTTTCATTTGTCACTGACACCCACAAATTACATAGCTAGCTGGTCCTGTATTATTTGAATCACTATTACCTCCCGCACGAGCCCTGACCAGGGCCCAGGCCAGGGAGGAGCCTGCAACCAAGGTATGTGACCTTGACCAGAATTGAACCCCAGACCCTTTGGTTCGCAGGCTGATGCTCTATCCACTGAGACATACTGGCTAGAGCTACCCTTTCGTTTACAATCTCTATTACAAGTCCATACAGTAAAATCTCATAAAATCTTCACTAGGATTTTTTTTTAGAGAGAAGATAAGAGAGAAAGAGGGAGGGAGGGGGAAAGAGAGAGAGAGAGAGAGAAACTTCTATCTGCTGCCTCCCATACACACCCTGACTGGGGATAGAACGTGCAAACTTTTGGTGTACAGGATGACACTTCAACTAACTGAGCAACCCAACCATGGCCATCTAGTAATTTTTTATTATGTGTTTGTGTTCTACAGTTTTCATTTGGATCTATTTTATATTGCCAGTTTCTCTCCTGAAATTTTTTCTCCTTTTATTTACTGCAAGTATACTTTTCTTTGCATTAATGAGCATAATTATAATAGCTGCTTAAATATTCTTGTCTGATAACTTCAACATTTAGATCATCTTAAGGTTGACTTCTGTTGATAGTTTTTTCCTTTGCAAATGGATTATAGTTTCCTGCACATTTTTGCCAAATAATTTTGGAATTATCTCTTGGAAGTTATGAATGTTATGAGAGTGTTGATTTTTTTTGTTTTACATGTGGTTAACTTGATTTTGCTCAAACTATAAACTCGGTCTTGCCTATGGGTGGTTAGCAACTTAAAAAAAAGTTTTAAGAAGAGAAAATAAAATTCATTATAAGAATGGTCATTTATGTGTTATACCTGTCATTATAAGAATGGTCATTTATGTGTTATACCTTCATTTGGGCTACTATAACAAAATAACATAATTTGGGTGGCATTTAAACATCAGACATTTACTTCTCTCAGTAATGGAGGCCAGGAAATTCAAGATCATTTTAATGGCATTATGTTTGTTTAAAAATGTAGCCTACAATTGGAATGCAGGTTTTTGTGAAATTAAAATAAACCAACAATAGGATTATCATTTAGCATTTGGAACAGAATGGTTAAATTGTCTTTGTTGCTAAGGGGAAGCAAATACTAGAGAACTTTCTACTATTTTTTCCTCCTGTTTCACTTGGTAAGGAGGAGTGTTATAAACTGAGTGTTATTTGAGATCTGTAGGTCATCAGCCACAGCATTGGGAATCTTTTTGTCATGCAGATTTTTTTTTACATTGGAATTTGTTATGGCATTTGCTATAGATAGAATTTGACCTGTCTAACCAACAGACACTGTAGTATGTTATTCTTTATTAGTTTTCTATAATTCCTATATCTACAACTTTGTGTCCCAGCTCAAATTTATAATATTGTTAATAGGTGTCCTTGTGAACATAAACATTTCAGGGCTCTCAAGAATTTCAAGAAAAGCATCTAGAGTTGCTATTGCGTGCTTCCTGTGGTAAGCGCCTCGTCTAACACATGAGGCACGTCAGGCATTGGGGACTGGAAGAAGCCAAATGACTTTCTCCCTGTCATCAGTGAACAAATTAACTAGTCTTTCTTCCGGTAGTATTTGCCTGAGACATGAAGAGTTTTTGCAACAGTTGTATTCAGAATTTTCACAAACTTAGATTCTTATGAAAATCCCTACAAGTATAAGGAAGAAATTAAACATAACCTAATATTTTTAATTCTAGTGGATTAAAAAAACTGAATAAGTAAAACAGAAGAAAACAAAACAAAGCAAAAACACATTAGTCTGATTATCCTGCCCATTCATTGTCTTTTATTAATGGTGAGATTTAAACCAGTGTTTTTGAGAAATGTAGTACATCCTCATGTTACCTAGTTTTCTCTTGATTCTGTTTATGTTGGTAAATCCACTTTATGCAAAGTTAAAGTTTACAATATAAAGACATTTCAGGGACATTTGGGTACATTGTCTGAAATTTTCCAAAATGTTTTAAACATGTATTTTGTGCACAAAAACTTTAATTGTAATAGTGCTATACATCTAGTTTATTTGGAAACTCAAAGGGTTAGAGTTATATTTATAACTTTTTCATACTATATAATAAAGAGTTAATGTGCTAATTAGACCAGACAGCAGGACAACCTTCTGGAATGACCTTCCACAACAACCTTCCGGAATGACCAGTGGACAGGGCCGCGGGGCCGTCAGGCAGCCGGGGCTGTGAGGGCTGAGCCCCTTGCACAAATTTCGTGCATTGGGCCTCTACTGTATTTATAAGGAAGAAACTTTATTGATGGAATAGCGTTTATTATACTAACTGTTATTGTTTGAGTGGCATGGTTTTATTGTGTTACAATCAGTTAACCATTATTCTCATGAAATTCTATAAGAAGTACTTCACTCATGAAGAACACCAAGAATTTCATTTCCCTTTGGGGCATACAGCTGTTTTCAGCCTACTCAGTGCCATGTCAGGGCATAAAATCATCTTGACAGAAAGCTCTAAATTATAAATAGTCCCATAATGACATTCAGCTTGGGCGGTACATTTTATAAAAGGAGTTATTAGGGAAAATGTCATTCTAACCCATTACTATAAGGAAAATTCCTCACATTTCTGCAGCTCTTTTGGACCCCAGATAATATTTACATATGTAAGTACTTAAATGGCTATGGTTATCAGATTTACAAGTGTAAAGACATACTATAGGGATGTTGGATAAATGTTTTCTCATTTTTGGAAACTTTTTATCTAAAACGTTTCTATCACAAATACATCTTAATGCATGCCTTCTTTTGATGACTGCTAAAAGACTGGAATATTAACACTGCAAGGTTTGATATTATTCAAAAGGCATAACTCTGGTAATACTTCATATATTATAAAATAAACAAAAGAATCTGAAGTTGATTTATTTCATTGGTATCCTATAAGTAACTTCAGAATATTGGGTATTGAATAAAATGTTGTGAGACTTTTTTTCTAGCATAAATGCTGATTATGGATTACTTGGTGTTAGTGTTCTGATTTTTAAATACCCAATTAATTCTGGCATCCTCTTGGCACATTTAAGTCCTACAAGAATCTGCTTTGAACCCAAAGAATACTTTTCTTTGAACAAAATTATCTTTTTTCCAAAAAGCTTCAATTTTTTAAATAATTGTATTTCTGTAAATTATCTTTTTGTTTTTATACTGCTTACATAACAGGTTATTTCAGTACCTGAAAGTTAGGATGGGTAAGAGAGTGAATGGGAGCCCTAGCCGGTTTGGCTCAGTGGAGAGAGCATCAACCTGTGAACTGAAAGGTTCCAGGTTCGATTCCGGTCAAGGGCACATGCTCGGGTTGTGGGCTCTATCCCTAGTGGGGGACTTGCAGAAGGCAGCCGATCCATAATTCTCTCTCATCATGGATGTTTCTGTCTCTTTCTCCCTCTTCCTTCCACTCTGAAACCAATAAAAATATATTAAAAAAAAAAAAAGAGAGAGTGAATAGGGAAAGCAGAGGAAGGTAACATCTCTAATGAGTCCATGTTGTAGACCTATGCTTTTCAAGCTTTGGCCTGTGTTATGGTCATCACTGAAAACATCTAGAACATTGCTGGTTGGAGCTGCCATCGTGGACAGTGTTAGGGTAACAGGAACATTTAGTCTCCATATGTGTGTACATATGTGTGCACATGTATGTGAATATTCAAAGTCATAGCCCCCAGCTCAGGAGTTTATAAACATCGTCACATGGTGCTGTTTAATGAATAAAAAAGTACCAAATGACTGCTGATCCCTACTTCACTCTTCTAGTTCAGTTTTTAATCTCATTTTCTTCTTTGCTCCCTAATCTTTCTTAATAGAGACATTTTCTTAGTTGGCTTTTGCCAGTTTAGCAACATTTTATCCCTCTTTTAGGCATACCTTGAAAACAGCATAATTGGTTTATTCTTTCCTTTCTCAATTTCTGTCTCTTAAAAGTGATTTCTGTCAAAGGTTCTGTGTTCTGAGTTGTTCCCTATGCTCCCTAATCACTTCGGCCACTTAGCTTTGAAACTGCCTGGTGAGAAACAAAGTTGTCCTGGCAGATGTAGGTCAGTCGCTTGATTTCTCATTTTCCTCATCCCCCCATAACATGACCCAAAGACGATGAGAAAGTATAATATTTTTAGCTTTCTTTAAAAATCGTTCTATTCTGAGTGAGTTTAAGCCGCTCCAATTTCTGTCAGGGGTCCTCAAACTTTTTAAACAAGGGGCCAGTTCACTATCCCTCATATAGTCCGTTGGAGGGCCGGACTATAGTTAAAAAAAAAACAACTATGAACAAATTCCTATGCACACTGCACATATCTTATTTTGAAGTAAAAAAAACAAGGCGGCAAAAACACCCGGCAGGCCAGATAAATGTCCTTGGCAGCCGCATGTGGCCCGCAGGCCATAGTTTGAGGGCCCCTGTAGGAGAATCCTGCTGTTTATTCCAGATTTGATTCTAGCTTTATAAAATAATCTTTTGTGTTGACATTCAGCAGGGGAGGAACACAAATCAGTCAATTTGATTTATTTAGCAAATGTTATGGCCTTCTGTTATTTGCCAGGCACTGTGCTTGCCACTGAGGATAACAGTAATGAGAGACATTTTCAGAGGAGCTCATAAATTAGTGAAGAAGATGGTTAATATACTCAAACCTCTGTTGGTTAGTGAATTAAATTGCTAAGTAAATTATTTTAGGCCCCTGCCACAGATGCTTAATAATCTTGTGGTAAATACATCCCTGGTCTGAGGGTTAGAGGGTTTGCTTTTTGTTCTTTTCTGTTGACATGTCCCTTCCATCATATTTGTAGTATGATGCTGCAAAGTCAGTAATGTCTGTTTATAAAGTATTTTGAGATCTTTGGGCAAAAGTGTTGGGTCAACAATAATATTATCCTTTCAACAAACATGAACTGAACATGTATAATTGGAACATTGCATGTTAGACTCCAGGAGAGATAGAAAGATAAATGAGAAGAATGTCTAGGTCTAAGAGCAGGCAATGCCGTGTTTGGGGTGGAAATGGGAGATGGTGGAAGCTTGTAGAGGAGCGGGTAATAATCAAGACTTTATCTATTACTTTCATTAAAACCAAATGTATGTGTAAATGAGACTCTTATGATAATTGTGTCATTTGATAACTCTTTTTCCATCTGTTCAGATGACTTGTAATTGAATATTTTCTATAAGCCTATGGGCGTTGTAGACTCAAATATTGTTAGTTTCTTATCAATCTAGTTAAATAGTTTTCTTTAGCTTTACCTCCCTTTCACTTGTGTTGCCATAGTTCTTAGTCATCATTATTAAAAGACATCTTTTAAATCTCAACTACGATATGTGTCAGTGTTTTGAACTTTGAATAATATGCCGTACCATTTCATAGGGATAAAAAATCATCAACAATCCCCTTCCACCAGTGTTGACTATAAAAATGATTTCAATGTTAACTAAATAAGTGACAATATAAAGTCAAGTATAAACTCTTTATACTTTTAGCTCTTGTTACTGTAAGAAATCTGATAGAAATAAAATCAATATATATGTACATTTACCTCATTAATTTAATGTTACAGGTGAGGTTATTTTCCTTAAATTAAATTGTTGCTAATAGTGTGAATGTGATCCTGACAGCTACAATATAGATATTTTTTCAGCTCGGCATGCTTATGGGGCCATGTGCCTTCAGATGACTCAGATTTTTCCAGCACACTTTTCCAACCCACTGGAAAAACTTGTTTGTATGGTATAGTGTTAGGTCATGTGACCTTCACTTGGTACATTATTTACATATTAAGTGCCTTTATGTTTTATTTTCTTTGCCTGCAACAAATTAAGAACTGCTTGGCTCAAACACAATGGTGAATGCTTCAATGAATGTTGGCACCAACATTGCAGAACAATAGTTAGTTATGAGCTAGCAGTTAGATAATTCGAATATACTTTTAGTAAAGCTTTGAGATTGTTGTGGATATAAAAATAGAAAATTACAAAGTACTATAGAGTACCTATAACGGACCACTAACAATATATTCACAAAGATTCCTTGGACTTCAGTTTGAGAAACACTGTCAAATGTATAATATATACATTTACTTAGACAGTATCTATGGTGTGAACAAATAGAAATCCAACAACTATTATAAAATCAATCATACAGGCACTACAGGGATAGAAACTACTACATTGTTAAAATGATTATCTATTGAATAATTTATTTTGTAGATTCAATGCTATTTTTGAGTGCTTGTGTTATTTTTTGTAAAAATAAGATTTTGTTGGATGATGCTAATAAGAATTAATTAAGAATAAAGCAAGGTTTTGCAAATTATTCAAATAAAGGACAATAAAAGTTATTCATTGTAATAAAAGACAGTAGAATTGTATTGGGCTCAGGATCAAAATAGTAGTAGTCATCAATAGGCTTCCTCAGGTAATGTAGGTGAGGGAAGAAATTGGAGTTTTGAAAGCATTCTTTTTCTGCAGAGTTGTCAGACTTTATAACAACAGGCTTCACTAACCAGAACTGCAGCTCTCCCATTCAGGGTCTGGGGAAATATATTCTGGCTCTTCCCTGCCCCGCCCCACACCCCCCTCGTCTGAGCTTCTCAAGTTGTCTTGACTAGCTCACAGAAATAAACCACTGCTAGCTTAAAAATAGGCAGTGTTGTTGTTGTTGTTTTTTTTTGGGGGGGGGGCGGGAAATACTAAAAAAGGAGATATATGAAGTACAAATAAAGCAGAAGGGTATGAAGAGGTATACATAGGGGTCTGTCTATTCCCAGTCAATTCTCTTCAGTTCATAAATACTAGAGAAATGTGCTATGTTCACACCATTTGCTACATTTGTCACCCAAATCTTGGTCATTAAATATTAGAAAGGAACAAATGAAAGTATGAAAGTAAAGACTTACCTTGGTTTTCTAATGCAAAGCATATAAATCTAAAATTTTAGTTGTTTAATTTGGCCACCTCTGGGAAAATAATCAATTTATGTTATTCTCTGGTTTAAAGTCTTTAAAGACCTTACCACTGCTTATAGGACCTTTGTGAATTCTCTCTTGCTGGTCTCATTATATCCCACGTTGGACTTCATATTCCAGTGATGCTGACCTACTTGAGTTCATTCTCTACTAGACTGTGACCTCTATGAGAAGAGGTCAACATTTAGCTTGTAATAATCCTTCAGTAAAAATATTAACTCTAATTGGAGAAATTTGGCCAAAGCACATTGGCAGTGAGATCTTTTTCATCTTCAGTGTATTTTATTTTGATTAGAGTAGTGAAATTAGAGGTAAGGAGCAAGTTAGAAGACCAGAAAAATCCAGATTTTGTATGAACTCTGAATAGTTGAGTTCAATTAAGTGTGCATTTATTGAGTAATCAACATGTCCTGCTACTCATGGAGTTCAGTATCTTGTGTGGTTATCAAAGCCCCATTATTGACTATGTATAAAATGATGGAGGGATACAAGGAATATAAAAAATAGTTGAACTGTTCTGCTGAAGTTTTTGTTGTTTTGTTTTTAAATTTGGATTTCAGAGACAACTGGTAAAGACAAGAGCATGAGTATTTCAAGTTTCATTTTGAGAACTGAGTCATAGATGTTGCATTTCAAGCCAAGTAAAGGTTTGATTACTTTACACTTCATGGCTTTTTAAAATTCCAGTTGCTATAACAACTTGATATTTCTTTATTATTTTTAGTACTTCCGTTGCCATAACAATAAGATACCTTAAAAAATAGCAATTTTTATAAGGAAAACCTCTTTCAATTAAAAGTGAATTTGAATTAAACATTTATTTCCTATAATGTGAACCATTATTTAAAATGTAATTGTGCTATTATATTTTCATATTTTTAACAGACTTTTGCAGGAGATGTTGTAAAGTTAAACTTTTTCCTCTCTGTTTTTGCTATGTGAAAGTTAAAGATAGTGGCAGTATTGAACTCTTTCTGTGAGATAATATTTGATGGTATTTCATAGATATAAAAATCATCTTCAGTTTAATTTCTACATTTGTTATTTCTTAGAGTAAGAGAACATGACTAATGAATAGCTCTTCCATAGAAGATACAAAAAACCTGGGATTTCCTTTTTCCTGTGTGTCTTTAAGGGTACTTATCATATCTATTGCCATGCTGAAATAGTCACCACCTCTCTGATCTGGAAATACCTGAGAGCTCAAGCCTAGGCTAGGGCACTTTAGTAAACAGAGCAGTTCTATTTACTTTTTGAGATAAAATTCTCCTAAGTGTAGTTCTGATATTTAATCCTCTAGAAAATTAAAGATACCAAATAAGAAGAGGAAGGAGGAGCACTGTATATTTGCTATGTAAATAGAGTCAGAAAATAGAGGGAGCCATATATTCTTTTCTAGATACACATTTAGTTGTGGAAATTAAACAGGTCTCTCTCCATACATACACTGGTATCTTTCTGCTGTTCATGTATATTGAATCCAGCAGCTACAGAGGCATGAGTATATCACCTGATAGTGTTCTAATTGATGTTAACAGTTAATGACCCCAGCCTGCCAAGCTGTACGTGCTTTTATTTTATTACTCTGCATACTATTTTTGACTAATTAGATTTTAATTGTCTATTTCATATTTGAGATTTTTCTTCACTGTGAGTTAAACATAGATGTAAGTTAGTATTCTATTTCTACCTTTTCCTTTGTGATTGACTAACAATAGTGGAGCCTCAAGGATTTTGCTTTCTTGGCCAGTTGTCTTAGATCCCAGCTAGTGAGGACAGTTTGATGCTATCGTAGAACTGGCATTTAATAAGAAGGCTTTTCTTTCTCTGGCAGATGTGGCTCAGTTGGTTGAACATTGTCCCATGCACCAAAAGGTTGCTGATTCGATTGTCAGTCAAGGTACATGCCTGAGTTGTGGGCTTAATCCCTGGTAGGGAACTTGCAGGAGGAAGCCAATTGATGTTTCACTCTCACATCAATGTTTCTCTCTCTCCCTTTCCCTCTCTCTCTCAAATCAATAAAAACATTTTTTTTTGAAGAAGGCTTTTCTTACTCAGTATCTTATTTGCATCTGGGCTGTGTGTCTATGAGCACAAAAACTGAGCCGTGGCTCACATACACTGATTCAAGGTCACAGAGACACAGCCAGGTGTCCTCTGTACAGTTCCTTTTCCTCCAGATAGCCAACTGTTCTACTGCAATTTACGGAAAAGACTTTCTTTTCCTCTGATTCGTTTTAGATTTTGTTGAAATTTGGCTGGTAAGTAAGTGTGGTTTATTTTTGGACTCTATTCTCTTCTGTGATCTGTTTATCCGTATGCCAGCCTTGATTACCTTGGTTTTAGAGTAAGTCTTGAAATCAGTTTGCCAGTCTTCCAACATTTTTATTCTTTCCCCATATTGTTTTAGCTATCCTAATTCTTTTTATTTATATATAAATTTTAGAAACAACTTGTTAGTGTTATAAAATATCTGCTTGTATTTTAATTGGAATAGCAAATAAATCTATAGATCAATTTGAGAAAAACTGGCATTATTAACAATATCGAGTCTTCTAACCCATAAGATGCTATATATTACTATTTATTTAGGATCTTTTAATTTTTCTCAATGACATTTTGCAGTGTGCGAGGTAGAGGTCTTATACATCTTTTGTTAAATTTATCCATATTTTTCTGTTGCTTTTTTTTTGAGGCTATTGTAAATGGTTTATTGTTTTAAAATTTTATTTATAATTGTGTGTTGCAAGTGTATACAAATGTAGTGATTTTTGTATTATTGACCTTGTATTTTGACAGAGTTATTATTTTTAATGGGTTTTGGGTAGTTTAAAAGTATTTCTTATATACATAATTACGCCTTCCTTTTCTTGTATGGCTTACCTATTTCTTTTTTCTTGCCTATTACACTGTCTGGGACCTCTGATACAGTGTGGACACAGGTGGTGAGAGCAGACACCTTTGCCTGGTTTCCCATCTAGAGGAGAAAACATTCAGTCTTTCACCTTTCAATAATATCATGTTAGCTGCAGGTTTTCCCATGGAGTGTTTGTCGTGGTTTTCCAGGTTGAGGACATTTTCTTTTGTAGTGCGATTAACTTAACCTTTGTTAAGTATTTTTTAATTGTCGATAACTTGCATTACAGTGAAGTGAAATTAACAATATAAACTTTTTTTTTTGCCTTTGAGAGGCCACTAAATTAGTGGATTGTAATATGTGAGTATTTTTTTTTAGCACTGAAACTACCTTGCCTTGATACTGTATATATATATATATATATATATATATATATATATATATATATTGATTTCAGAGAGGAAGGGAAAGGAAGAGAGAAATAAAAACAACCAAACAACCAATCAATGATTCCCTCCTGCATGCCCCCCACTGGGGACTGAACCTGCAACCCGGGCATAAGCCCTTGATGGGAATCAAACTCGTAACCCTTGAGTGTGCAGGCTGATGCTCTATCCACTGAGCAAAACTGACCAGGGCGCCTTGATATTGTTTTTTTTTCTTGTTTTAATCTTTATTGTTCAGATTATTACAGATGTTTCTCTCTCTCTCTCTCTCTCTCTCTCTCTCTCTCTCTCTCTCTTTTAATTAAATCTTTATTGTTCAGATTATTACAGATGTTCCTTTTTTTTTTTAACCCCTATAGCTCCCCTCCACCTGGTCCCCCCTACCCTGTACCCTTACCCCCACCACTGTCTTCATCCATAGATGTAAGATTTTTGTCCAGTATCTTCCCACACCCCTCACACTTCCTTCCCCCAAGAATTGTCCGTCCATTCCCTTTCTGTACCCCTACTTGTATTATATTCACTAGTTTATTCTGTTCATCAGATTTTTTTATTTATTTAATTTTTAGATTCACTTGTTGATAGATATGTATTTGATGTCACTTTGTTGTTCATAATTTTTATCTTTACCTTTTTCTTCTTCTTCCCCTTCTGAAAGAGTACCCTTCAGCATTTCATATAATCCTGGTTTGGTGGTGATGAACTCCTTTAGCTTTTTCTTGTCTGTGAAGCTCTTTATCTGACCATCAATTCTACATGATAGCTTTGCTGGGTAGAGTAATCTTGGTTGTAGGTTCTTGCTATTCATCACTTTGAATATTTCTTGCCACTCACTTCTGGCCTGCATGGTTTCTATTGAGAAATCAGCTGACAGTCATATGGGTACTCCCTTGTAGGTAACTAACTGTTTTTCTCTTGCTGGTTTTAAGATTCTTTCTTTGTCTTTTGCCCTTGGCATTTTAATTATGATGTGTCTTGGTGTGGCCCTCTTTGGATTCCTCTTATTTGGAGTTCTCTGCACTTCCTGGACTTGTAAGTCTATTTCTTTCACCAGGTAGGGGAAATTTTCTGTCATTATTTCTTCTAATAGGCTTTCAATATCTTGCTCTCTCTCTTCTTATGGCACCCCTATAATTCGGATGTTGGAACATTTGAAGTTGTCCCAGAGGCTCCTTACACTATCTTCATATTTTTGAGTTCTTTTTTCTTTTTTCTTTTCCGGTTGGGTATTTTTTCTTCCTTGTATTTCAAATCTTTGACTTGATTCTTGGGATCCTCTAGTCTTCTGTTGGATCTCTGTATATTATTCTTTATTTCAGTCAGTGTATGCATAATTTCTGACTGGTCCTTTTCCATTTTTTTGGTATTCTCATTAAGATCCTTGAAGGTCTCACTAAGTTCCTTGGAGGTTTGTAGAAGATTCTTGAGTAGCCTTATAACTGTGGTTTTGAACTCTATATCCAGTAGTTTGCTTTCCTCCTTTTCTTTCATTTGTGGGCTTTTTCTTTGTGTCCGCATTTTGGCTGCTTCCCTGTGTTGATAGAGTGGCTTTGTGTGGTAGGTGTCCTATTGGGCCCAGTAGCTCAGCCTCCCCAATCACCTGAGGTGGACACTCTTGGTGTACATCTTTGTGGGCTGGTGCACAGTCTTGTTGTAGCTAAGCCTTGATTGCTGTTGGTATCACTGGGAGGAAATGACCTCCAGGCCAATTGATTGCGAGGACCTGCTGTGTCTGTAGTGGAAGAAGTGCTGTGCAGGAGACACCCTTATAGGGCAGGACTTGCTTCAGTGGGGGCTTTGGTGCTCACCAAGTCTGCCTCTTGAGTGTGTCCCTTAGGATGTGAGGAGTTGAAATCTGGTATCTGACCACTGGGTACATTGGCTCCTGGATCTCCAAGGAGATGCAAAGTCAGCTGCTGTGTGAGTCCATCCAACAAGAGCTACAGTGAGATCTACAGATTTCTCTCCTTTGTTTGGGGTTTGGAACTTGTGGAGCTCTCTGACCCAGCTTTAGTTTGTTAGGTTAGGCTGCGGGAGGACAGGCGATTCATTTGTGCTGCTGTGCACAGCTTGGGTGGGGTTGTAAATTGGGTGGGGCAGGGTCTCAGAGAATCACCAGGGCAGAGCAAACAGCGATGGCTGTCGGTCAGCCGTCTCCTCGTCTTGGCATCTCCATGTCCCTTAGTCCCCAAGTCTCGAGTTCCACGCCCCCACAGTAGCAATGATCGCTGCAAGCAGCTCTGCAAGAAAGCCATCCTTGCTTTCCGACGGATGCCAGAAAGCTCAGTTTTTCCCCATAGGAATCTGGGTCCCTAGAGCCTCCTCAGAAATGAGTTCAGTGCAGTGGGGAGCTTGTATCTTCCTTCCTATTGAGAAAAACAGTGCACCCAGGTGCCGCCACTGTTTCGCATGCCTTCGTACCTCTGTTCTTGGTGCCTCCGCACCTTCTACCCAGTCTCAATGCGCTTTTTTCTTTCCTTCTAGTTGTAGAACTTCCACTCAGTCAGCTTTCCCGTGGTTCTGGATGATGACTGTTTTGCCTTTTAGTTGTAGTTTTAATGTGGTTGTAGGGGGAGGAGGGGTGTGGCACGTCCAGGTATATATACCTTATGCCGCCATCTTGGTTCTCCGGCAAGGAACTTTACAATCTTTATACAGTTGTTCCCTTGACTGAAATGTTCCTCCACCAGACAACTACATGGCTAGTCCCATAACCTCCTTTAAGACATTGCTCCTTGATATAGTTAATACTACATTTGATAGTACTACATTTAAAATACATTGGCACTACATTTTGTAGCATTTGTCATTTTAAAAATAAGTAAATAATCATCATCTCTTGCTATATATGATTTTTTTCCAAAGCACTAGTTAAATATTCATATTGAATCGGGTTTAGGTAGTAGTATTGATGAATGTTATCCTTAATTTAAATATATTAGAAGACTAATCATTTCCCCCCTGCAATTTGCTCATAAATTTTATAGCTTTCATGTGAAGCTTATGTCATACAAGGGATTGCAAGGAACTATGTGTAGTCTGAATTTCACAGAAACTGGTTATTAGTGTTTTTCTGTCATAGACTCTTTAAGTTTTGATATTGAATATTTATTTATCCAACTCCTATTCTATACCCAACTCTGTAGTGTAGACACTTGAGATATAATGAGGAACAAAATGTTGCTTCTATCATGGGCCTAGCAATCTAGTCAATGATATTGAATGTTTGATATTGAATTGATATTGAATATTTATTTATCCAACTCCTATTCTATACCCAACTCTCTAGTGTAGACACTTGAGATATAATGAGGAACAAAATGTTGCTTCTATCATGGGCCTAGCAATCTAGTCAAGAAGACTCCTCTGCATGAAAGAGATAATTATAACTATGATAAGTGTGGAATCTGGTGTAGTCTGGGAATTCATGGAAGGTTTCCCTGAGGAGGTAGTATTTGAACTGAAAGCGAAGAGTACATCTGAATTAATTAAGAGGTGTGATGGCATAATAAGCAGCAGGTACAGATAACCCAGGCAGCAGGGAACATAGCACATATATGTGGGACTTGGGGAGGGTGGAGTGATGTGGGGAAGCAGAGCCAGTTTAGCTAATCCTAAACAATATAGAAGAGAGAAATAAGATTGGATAGATATATGGAGAATGGATTTTATAGGGCCTGTTAGGTCTTTATCTCTAAGGGCAGTGTCAAACCACTGAAGTATTTTAAACAGAAGAGTGGTATAGTCTGGTTTGCATTTTGGAAAGAATATTCTTGCTCTTTTGTGTATAATGGATTGAAAAGTGGCTACATACAATGCAGGAAGCCACTGCAGTAGTCTGCACACAAGATGATGCTAGCTTGCTTAGGGTAGTGACAGTGATGGCGGAGAAAAGTTAACCAATGGGAATAGTAGTAGAGGAAATAGTTAAAATCTGAATGCATACATCATTGGTACATTTAATAAATATATTTAAAAACCTTTTACTTTATTCTATATTTGTTTACTTTTTAATATATTATATTAGTTGTGTAGTTCTCCTTGATAGTCATTGTCTACTTCTATCCTATTTACCATTGATGGCTAACGTCCTGCTTGCTTTACTGTTTAGAGCCTATTTAGTAATTGCTTGAATTGCTTAGATGTTTAATAACAAAATATTGATACATAAAAGAATATATAAAACATCTTTAAGGTATAAATAAAAAACCAAATACCTACGATGTATCCTCTCATATAGTTACAGAGTTTTAGCTGTTAGAAGTAATTCTGGAGAAATCCCAAATAATACTTCCTCTTAGAGATTTTCTGACTAGCATCCATCAGTTGAAAGGAGAGGAAGGGTAATGACTGTATTAAGAGTGGCAATAATCAAACACCTAATGACCCTGAAAATGAAGAGAATTATGCCTTTTCATTATAAAAACAAAGACTGCTTTATGGTAATGATGAGCTATGTAGATATATGATAATAATACTCTTGTTATTAGAGCTTCACATTGTAAATTAGTCCCTATATAATCTGATCAGAGAGAAGGGTGGAAAGGAAGAAAAGCAAGGGACTAGTAGAAACAGTCAGTCTCTAAAAAGAAGAAAATTGTCTTGATAGAACTACTGAAACTTTGGTGGAAGTTGGTGGAAGGATAGAAGGACGCTTAGTGGGTCAAAGGCACTGCTCCTTGAACTTTCCTTCTCATATACCTTTGAAAGTATGTACAGTTATGGGTTATTTACAGCATCCTTACATTCAGATCCCTGTCTGTGATTTTTGGGAAATAAATGTGCTTTAGCAGTCTTCTATTTGAATTTCCTTAAATGAGATTTTTTTTTGCCATGTACCTGATTTTAGAAAAATTATAATTCAAAACTGTCTTTAAAATGTGTAAAATCTATACTTGAAAAGTCATTTGTTTAGATGCTTTTTATTTTTCAATGGTTTTGTAGTAAAACATTATTTGATTCTTTGTATGGAATGTGGGGTCTTTCTACATTTATGAATATTTATCTAATGTAATTTTAATTTTTAATATTACTGTAAAATGTTAGTTAAATCTAATTTTGTGTGATTTTAAACTTTTAGGCATTTCTAAAAGTCAAAATGCTGCCCTAACTGGTTTGGCTCAGTGGATAGAATGTCAGGAAGGGTCCCGGGTTCGATTCTGATCAAGGGCACATGCCTGGGTTGTGGGCTCAATCCCCAGTGGGGGGCGTGGAGGAGGCAGCTGATTGGTGATTCTCTCCAATCATTGATGTTTCTATCTCTCCCTTATCTGAAATTAATAAAAATATTTTTTAAAGTCAAAATGCTTTCCTATAAAATATGACTTTTCTAG
>PVJC01031663.1:0-20612 GCA_004026665.1 Murina feae | reverse complement strand
AAAATATATCTGGAGGAAAATTCTAGAAGATGAAGAAAAAGCACTTTGATAAAGGCTTTCAATGCATAAGTTCCAATATCCCTTCATAAATTTTACTCTCTTTAGTATAACCACAAACATCGCGTATGTGTCCATTTCCCCCAAAAAATCTTTCTGCTATTGCTGTTTGCCTGTGCATTTCTTTAGTCTCTGGTGAGATGAGAAACTGTTTTCATGGTTATTATAAATATACCTGTATTCTTTGTAAATATCCTTACCAGGTCTTATGCTCATTTTTCTAGTGGTGGGAGTAGAGGGGGGGAGGTTAAGTCACTTTTCCTTACTAATTTAATATGTTTAATACACAAATCCTTCTTAGAAAAATTGCAATTATTATTTCAAATTGGTGTTTTTCTTTTAATAGTTTTAGGATTTGATGTTTTTGTTTTGTTTTAGATTTTGTGTTTTTAAGAGTAAAGTTTGTCTGTTTTGTTCTTTGTTTTTCTTTCTGTCTTACCAGTTAGAAAGTCCTTCATTATCCCAAGGTCACAAAAACAAATATTTATCCTTTTTTTTTTTACCTAGTACAGACTGTGTCGGTCATATTCTTCAGTTCATTGCACACTATTATTTTGGCGAAAAGAGGCCTCTCCTTACCCTAGGATCACTCCTTCCTTCCCTCCTTCCTTCCTTCCTCATTCCTTTTATTCCCATTCCTTATGCCTGTTTATTTCTTCCCTGCACATTAAAGCATAAAGTATATATTCTTTATCCTACTCTGGTTAACCTTGACTTAGAGGGCTCATAATTCACTGTATAACACACGAGTCCCGTATGGTTAGATATTACTGCATTTTATAAACACTATTATATTAATAAAATTTACCATTAGATACCTATTACTTCCTATCACTGCCCTACATATGCTGTATACATTCTTTCTATTACAATACCTTGAAGTAGGTATTATCTGAATTGAAAGATAAAGAATCATAATCGCAGAGAAATGAGAAATAAGCAGGACTGTATGTACCATTATACATACAGAGATGGTGACTCTGAAGTCAGGGATCTTTTATCCACCTCGGTGTCTCCTGTAAAAATAAAAGCAAGCAGAACCAAGGGGGTCTTGCATATTTTCACAAACTATGTGTTGGAAATAAGATGTCTTTTCTCCATCACACCATTCCCATAATTTTAGGAAATTTTAGTAACAGCCGTTCTTCATCATTTCACAGAACTACACTAAACCGTCACTACACGAATGGGTGTACAATGGCAAGCAAATGGATGTGGGCAGCAGGTGTGTGATGGCTTCTATACAGCTCAATTTCAACATGTAGATCCCTGCCATTCTGAACGAGATTTTCAGTCCAAAAGTCTGTATCGGTTTTAATCTCCCACAGATCTAGCACACTTTGCCAGGAGTACAGAGGCAGGTTTTATTCGAATGGTTCCGCTTAACGCCTGGGCTGCGGGAAGGCTGGCTGCGTTGTGCGGTGGGAGGAGCGCCTGGGTCCGTCTCAGGCCCGTCACTCTCACGGTGTGACACCGGGCACTTAACCTCTGTATCTCTTTTTCTATATTTTTGAAATGAGTATAATAGTTTCTACCTCCAAGGGTGGTTTTGAAGGATATTTAATAAAATTAAAGTGTCAGATACATATTAAGCATGAAGTAATTATGTTTTTGCTGCATTATTATTATAAATCATCATAATAATATGTATCATCAGAGTACACAAATAATTGTGATATGCTAGCTGGGCATACCCATATGCTTTATAGATAAAAGGCACAATTTGAAAGTATATTTGGGAAATATTTTTAAACCAGGAGGATATTTTCTTGTCCCAGTGACATCTCTATGGAAGGCTGTGCTAATCTCCACTGCCCTAAAACTACACTTCAGGCACCAATTCTGTAATCTTGGTGTCCTAAGAGTCACATCTGTCTACTTTCGGTATATAAAATTTGTTCTTAATTTAACAAGCTTATTAAAGGTTTATATCTATGAAAGAGGTGGAAAGTGCAATTTTAGTACAATAGGGCATTGGAAGAATTTTGAAAATTGACATCATAAAATTCAATGTTGATAATACGTAAAACTTTAAAGTTCATCAAAAAGCCAGTAAAAGGAAAATATGTGTAACTGCTAGTTTAAGAGGATTATTCTGTCTTTTAAAAGTCTGACCTTCAAGTCGGTTAACACTATAAAGCATTTTGCTGCTATTTAGGTTCTTCCCTCTCCTTGGCAAACAGGTGTTTGTTAGCAGATGGGTTTGGACCTCTAGTGAAGCCTGAAAAGAGGAGAGAAGAATGATGTAGTTCTGTCATTTTTTAATTTGAAACATGAGCTGATGATAGCTAGAGAGCAAAGAGATCAACACTTTCCAAATTATTGCTTTGAAAAATACATAATTTACATGTTACAAGTTCCCTATACTGATGAGTCTCATGATGTCTGCACAACCCAGACAGAGACATACTATCCAGTCTCAAGTCATAGAATTCTAGAAACTACCCAAATTCCCTACTTGGAAATGTGCTTGCCTTCATTAAAGTGCAAGGTGAATGTTTTCCTATCCAGGAGGTGATATTTTCACTTCTCTTCTGCTAACTATGTATTTCCCTGTAAATACTCCGGTTGTTGCATCTTAGATTGCTCCAGGTGACCAGGACCATGAGTTACACAATCAGGGCTTTCCACACATTTCTGGGATGCAGATGACCCTAACCTTCCCTGGCTACAGCCTGGCATTGGTTTTCTATACTATTCTATTTTCTGTGCCTCTCTTAATAGCCCACACACCTGGTATGTCCATATCACCTGATTTGTTTCCCCTATAACCTCCACCCAAGGAAACAACATAGAGTTTCTTTTATTTTCAGCAGACACATGCCTCAAGGGCAACCCGTCCAACCAATTCCCAAGAAACTCATGATAGCCCTTGCAAAGAGCTTTGACCACAGGAGAAACTCATATAGGCTCCTCAATCAAACTGGATCTCTTCAGAAAATGTTCTGGAAAATAGGAAGAAGACTAATCAGGAGAGTGAATATTGCCAACCTGTAATGTTAGGAGAGGTGTCAGAAACATCCATTCATTCAACAAATACTGCTGATGTTAACAAGGATAGTGGTATTGGTGATGATGATGGTTAGTCACTTATGTTTGACCAGTTAAGTATGTGCTGCTTATTACCAATATTAACCCATAAGCTTAATGATAATCCTTTAATGTAGTCCATATTTAAAATAAGCAAACTGAGACATGGAGAATCTAACTTGTTCAATCTCAACAGTTATAAGTAGCCAAGTCAGGATTCAAACTTAGGGGTTGGGTTCTAGAAAGTGTTTTCTTTCTTTGCATTATCTCAGAATCAGAAATCTGGAGACATGTCCTGGGATAACATTTAAAAAGCCCTGTTTCTTACAAGAACATGAGCTTTATAGAGATGATGGTTCCACATCAAGGGAAATATCTGTGTTCTATGACCATTTATATTTAAATGCAATTTCAAGGAAATCTTAGGTATGTCTAGTGCTGCAGCCTATACAGCTCATTATTATACACACATTATCACATTTCTAAAGAATACATGTAGGTTAAAATTAACTCACTGATTCCAAATATGCATACATTTAGGACTAGCTTTAGACTGTGATGCTTTCAGTGTGCAAAGATAATTTTTAAAATATCAGAGGATTACTTAAAATAATATTTTCTTTTGAGCTTTTTTTATTACTTTACTTGATAAACATTATCTCTAATGGGCAAAAAGTGAACACAGTTCATATTTCACCCAAGACTAATAACTCAAAATCATTTAATTTGTATATATAAATTAAAAATATATGTATATATTATTGATTTTTTACAGAGAGGAAGAGAGAGAGATAGAGAGTTAGAAACACCGATGAGAGAGAAACATTGATCAGCTGCCTCCTGCACACTCCCTACTGGGGATATGCCCGCAACCAAGGTACATGCCCTTGACTAGAATCGAACCTGGGACCTTGAGTCCGCAGGCCGATGTTCTATCCACTGAGCCAAACCGGTTAGGGCTAAATTTTTTAACAGTAAAAGAAATAGGGATTTTTCAATGACTAAATTCAGAGAATGGGCAAAAGGGCAGTACTTGGGAACCAGATGTCTATCAAAAACCCTCTAAACTCAAAAAGGCAAAGGACAGCCTCAGAAAAATTGTCCAAGTGACTATCATGTGGGCAATTGACACTGTTTTGAAAAAATAAGTATTATCCTATTTATTTTGTAGACAAATTATATATTGGTTAGATACAAATGCAGTATCTGAAACAACTCCTCTCCCCCCAAATTTGCTGAGCATCTTTCTTTACCCAAAGCACATTTATGGTCAAAATCATTTATTTACTCAGTAAATATTTATTATATATTTACTATGTGCCCAGTATTGATTATAGACAAAAAAAAAAAAGTAAGATCTTTAAATTTATTACCTAGTAGATGGACTATACTCGGGGTTGCGATTTTAAGCAGGGTGGTCAATGGTGGCCTTCCATTAAAGGAGACAGTCAAATGAGTAAATGTGTCAGCAAAGAGATTTGGGAAGGATAAGGTTTAAAACTAGATATGAAGCTATCAACATCTTTGAAGAAAAAAAATGGTCACCACATAATATATAAAACATCACTGCAAGTTTAGAAGGTTGTAAATTTATAATATAAAGCTATGCGTGTAAGATGACTTCCAGTCTAGTTTGTAAATTTCATATATCTCTACTTGACATCTTCATTTGGTTGTCTAACAGACTTTTTAGATTATACATATCCAAAATTATCTTCCACCATTCTCAATCTGCTTAATTCAGTCTCCCTCAAATCAATATAAATGGCAAGTCCACATTCCTAGTTCTCCAACCAAAAATCTTGAGTTGTCCTTGACTTATCTTTCTCATATACAATGTCTAACTCCTGAGTTCAGTGGACTCATCCATATGCTCAGTCAACATATTTGAACCTCTCCAGTTCCCATTAGCTTGACTGAACTTTAGACAGGCTTCATCCTGACTCTAGGCCCCTAAGCTACCTTTTCTGAAAGCATCCTAAATAATAAAACCCTAATATGCAAATCAACCTGAATGGAGGAAAGACCCGTGTCTATGACACACACTGACCACCAGGGGGCAGATGCTCAATGCAGGAGCTGCCCCTTCATGGTCAGTGGGCTCCCACAGGGGGAGTTCAGCTCAGCCAGAAGCCAGGCTCAAGGCTGGAGAGCACAGCAGCTGTGGTAGGAGACTCTCCCTCCTCCACTACAGGCAGGCAGTTAAGGAATGAGGGATCCCAGACTGCCCGGGTTGAGGAACTCCCCAAGTGCACAAGTGCATCAGGCCTCTAGTAATTTATCATTGTAAATTATTTCTTTGCCCCTTTGAAATATAAAAATGTTTAAATGGTTCTTGTCACTTTCACATCCCGGGAGTACCTTTCACAAGGACCAAGGAGCCATCCCTGTGTGAGATACAATCATCAAAAAAGAGAGCCCTTATCTCCCAGTCTCTGTGGGAGAGCAGGAGCCTAACGCCAGAGGGCACCTTGCTCCTCATTGTAAAACTTCTTCTTGTCACAAAGACAGAGAAAAGTCACTTTTCCCTTGGGTAAAGCCAATTAGCAAACACAGATGGCCTACCATCCCCCTCACCTTATCTCTGAAAAATCTTCAGCCTTGTTTCAGCAGGACTGAACTCAGAATGAGTTCTGGTCTCTTTCCCCTGTTAGCTATTCACTGACCAATTATTGTTAACTATTAATATCGCTGAATAAAGTCATCCTTCTCTGCTTAACTTTGTCCAGGATGATTTTTCTTTGACAGTTGTAATTAGTGGAGGTGATCAAAAGATAAGTTTGGAAAATATTTAGGCTAGCGAAACAAAACATGTTGTCTAATTAGCAGAGGGAAGGACTATAAAATTATCCTGGGGTTCAGACTTTGTACAACCAAATGTATAGAAGTGCAGCAGGAATATTTACAGGGTAAGATGATGCATCCAGTTTTGAAACAGTGAGTGTGCCACAGGTTTCTGTGAGTCATTTGAGAAGAGACTTACAGGCCTACTAATATGTAGCCAGACACAGGAGAGAAGGCTTGCCGAGGTGATATTTGAAGTGTTAGGATTGTATGAGCATATGCAGGAAGAGTATAGTTCACAGTATATAGTGAACTACAGGGCTTACATCAGCACTCTAGTGAATCCTGATGCTCAAGAAGTGGATAGAGAAAGAACAAACAATAAAGTACTGAAAATGGACATTCAGAAAGATAAGGAAGCAGAGTTATTGCCAAACACACAATTGAAATTATAGAAACTAATGATGAGGGAATGCACTGCCTAGTGTGTCACCACTGAATAATGTAATCTAATCCAGGTTTACCCCAGCTGTGTTTTTCACAGTAACCTAAACCAAATTATATCATGAAGAAGGTAATGAGGTCATTTCTCTCTATATGCGGGAGAGTAATTCAGTATAAATTTGACTCACTGAGAGTGTATTCTGATAAGCAGGGCCTATTAAAATGCTTCCAATTTTTAAAATAAACCACTCCACCGTGGTATGTTTTCTATTGTCATGATAGAGAATATTCAGCTACCTATTTGCTGAAAAGTAGCAAGAAGAAACTTTCCCCATCACCAACGTGAAATTAGTGCACTAACAGCTTTTGTATTTTGTTTTTTTTATCGTGAAGAATCATCTCCAGAATTTTAAGATTTGATGTGCTCCGTTTCATTTTCTGCTGTTGACATTTTGAGGTTGTGTGCAGTAACCTAGGCAACTGTTCCTATTTCTGTCATAATTTACTTCTATTTATAGAGCTTATAGAGATTCAATGGCCTCAAACATAGTTTTTAAGACAGAGCAGGTTTACAAGCTATTGACTCTTAAGTGAATATGATATTAAAGACATGACAAATTTTAGTCATCATACAAATAAAGACTACATGTTACAATTTTTTTAATTAGGTCATTGATAAATATGAATAATGTATCATTTAAAAGGTGACATAATAATTTCAACCATAGTTATGATAATATTAACTTTTAAGTGTTTTATTTTTAATGTTATGACTCATTAAACTGAATTTCAGCTATTAGAGGCCACAACTTCAAATAAAAACCTGGCCTTGCACAGTAAAATGAGTTCCCTTTTCATGTTTCATCTGCTGGACACTATGAGCAACATTTAAATTGTGTGAGATGGAAACAAAATCCTTGATTTCACTTTTCGGTCTTATTAGCTTTCAAGCTATCTGGGCAGAAAGAAAAATTACTAGAATATGCAGAGTGTCCCCCAAAATGCATACACACATTTGTGTGGTCCAATTTTGAAAATGAAATGTATTTTAATAAACACTGCCTTTATAATTATTCAAAGTGTGTACATATATTTTTAGGGACACTGAATATATTCTTCATGAACAGGGTTAGAGAAGGATAGAGTGATTTTAAATGACTACTTGCAAAACTGTCTTCAACCTGTACTCTATAAATAACAGAATGGCCTTATTTTTAAAAAATACATTTTTATTGATTTTAGAGGGATATAGAGATAGAAACATGGATAAGAGAGAAATATCACTGATTGGCTATCCCCTGTACACATCCTACTGGGGATCCTACAACCTGGGCATGTGCCCTGACCAGGAATCAACCAGAGACCTCTTAATTCACAAATCGAAGTTCAATAACTGAGCCACACCAGCTGGGCCAGAATGCTTAAGAAGTAAACAGAGAAAGAGCAAACAATAAAGTACTGAGTATGTATCATAAACCTAGGCTATTAATTCCTATATAACTTGATGAAGGTAACTGAGGACTCAAAGACAGAAACTAATGAATCACCAAAAAACCTCCCAATGCTCAGCCAGGCTTTCAATAACAAAGAAAAAAAAAAAGAGAACGGTTATCTCATCAAGTTTTCTGTTTTATCCCACTATCAAGAGTTGCTTTTTGTGATTACGATTTCATTTTTACATTATTTATGTGACTATGGCTACTGTTGCCCCTACTGCAAATAATAAATGAGAAAAAAATTCTAGAAGTTAGAAATATTCCCTGTAATGAAATATCAGAGAAGCTGATGAGACAAGAGATTGGCTGAGAAGGAACTTCCTCTATCTTCTGGGTTCTACGCTTGGAGACATCAGACTGTTATCCTATAAGGTCTTCTTCTGGATGACTATTTGACTGTTGTTACTCTATTTCATCAAGGCAACATGATCCATCAGCAATACTGTCAGGTCAATGGTAATCAACAAACTGATTTTGTTACTGATGGAAGATAGAAGTATTGGAAATTTGTAAGGCTTTAACAGATCTGATAGTAAGGTTTATGGTCTTTAGCTTTACAAGCCTTCTTTCTAGTAGAAGAATTATAATATTGACTGTAGCAAGAATTGGGCAATGAGATCTTAAGGATGATGAGATTATACCCAAGTTTATAAGTGTGCTGTACTGGAAAGAGCGTGGTTGGTGCCAGAAGACCTGGAATACGGTTCCAGCCAACCTGACTTATCTAAACCACTGAAATCTTGAGACTCATTAGTAAAATCAAGAAAAAAATTAAAAACCAAAAGCAGAAAAATTTTGGTTAAATAAGACATCAATTTCAATTTATTCTGTAAACTTTAAAGTATTAAAGGATAACCAGCTCTTCTCTGTTTAAATAGAAAGTATCAGTTAACATGTGTTTACTATAATCTTTCAGGATTTACAAAAAAAAACCTTTTATCAATAGTTTCAGGACTTTGATTATTTTAATAGGAGCTTATTTTCTAATCTCTTTCAATATTAAGTTTTTAATATAAAATATATCTATTCCTTGCTCAGAGCATAAAAACAAACAAATAATGAGGTCTTTGAAGAATGATCTCTAAACATGTAGCAAACTCATACTCCTGTCCTGTATTGTATTCACTATGGAATGCCTGATCACTGGACATAACCACTGTACTGGTCCAGTGAGTATTCATATTTGATAATTAAGATAATCACTAATTTCTACTGTTGTTCCTCTGCCACTTTATAAGGCATGCACGACTGGTCCTTTACTATTTCCCTCTCATTGACTGTGGACTCTAAACCATTATTTGTTGGTTTTAGACCTTTACAATGCCCAGTGGCATTTTCCACTGATGACAGCAATAACAGATGATGCCGAGCCAAAGCTATCGGGAGTGAAATGCAGAAAGTAAAATGATAATAAATAACTGTCACTCCATTACTAAACAGTTTCTAAAATTGGTTCTAGTGCATATTCGATATGTCAGTCTCTATAATACCAGAACCAAAAAGGCCTTAGTAATATACGCAAACAAAAAGACCCCAAACACTTGTCTTGTGTAGTGACCAAGAATTCCTCAATGATCATGGCACATGTATTCGAATAATTCTCATCAGACCCGATTTCAAAAATTTTTTGTATTTTCTCAATTTGTTGGTACCTGGCAAATGTGTCAATAGTACACTCAGACCAATGAATGAAAACTTGAAAAATGGTGGATAGAATACAAACCCAAAGTCTTGAATGGCTATAAGACTAAATATATGAATATATTCTAGGCACAGATATGTAATGTTTAGATATATAGGACCATATAAGATGCCTGGGAGAGATAAAAAAAACTGTCTAAATTCTACACAGGTGATTTGGGTGGGAGACAAATTTGAGCTATCCTTCTTAGCCAGCTATCTCATAAAATGAAGGTATGAGAATGGAATCTGTTGTAAGAAACTCACAACATATACATTCAACAAAAGGATGCTATTGTGTTAAATTATTCATACTATACAATAATTGCTTCTTAAATTTAAATCCCACCTCCATTTTTCAGGCCACTGTAGCATCCTTTATTTTGTTCTCTTTCATTCCATCGATAATACATCATATTGGTTGTAATGATCATTACTTTTTTTGCCTTTTAGTAAAAGATTCATTCTACTAACTCTATGACCTAAGTGAACTAACATATAGCAATCACCAAGGTTCTTAGTCTGAAGACATAATCCACTTACTAGGTAAGTTATATAGATCTGAGCCTCAGTGATCTTGTTAGTAAAATTAGGAAAATAATACCAATACAACAGAATGAATGTGTTGATTAAATGAATAGTATATGTGAAGAGACTATCTTTTTTTGTCTTTCCCCAAAAGCAGAGACTTAGAATGAAAAAAGTAGTTTATTTTTGGAATAGATCTTAGAAAATAGAACTGGGAGACTGGGAAGGATGAATCAGGAAATAAAGAGCACTGCAAGCTGTCTTAACAACCTGGTCAATGCTGTAGGAATTGGGGCCTGATACCCAGTGACACGCTTGAATATCTGTGGAAAATGAATTTCAAAAAGGTCCATCCAAGGAATGAAAGAATACTGCTCAAGGTTTGCTCTGTGGGGTGTTAGTGACTCACATAAGGTTGTGTATGAATTAGAATATCTGAGCAGCTTCCTGGGGGTTTCCTCATAGCAGTTGCAGGGAAGCCTCAAGGCAGGAGGTGAATAAAATCTAAGCCATTTGGAATGTATGCAAGGGAGATTTATAACAGCAGTAGATGGCCAGGTTGAATATAATGTCATTCCCAGTTGATGGTCAGAGATCTATCTTGTCATTAGACCGAGGTGAGGCTGTCACCCAGGGTCCTTCCAAATGAACTGGATCGTCAGGGAAATGTGCTTAGTGGAAGACAAATCTTGGATTCAGAGCAGATTCAAGGTGATTTCCATAAGATTAGAGACAGTGGCTTCTATGGAAGATTTTTAAGATCCGGGACCACAAATGCCATCAATGTCACAACCTACAGTGGTCAGGAGGTCATCTATCTGGCCCATCATTCCACTCAAGAATAAAAACGCAAATAAAAATGGTAGTAATAAGAATTTTATCTTAGGCTATAATTTTATAGTTTATAAAACTTTATAAATGTTATATGTAGTAGCTTCTTTGCTGTTCCCAGCAAGTCTATGAGAAGGTATGATATTATTCTCCTTATTTTTCAGACAAGGGATTTTAAACTTTTTGAATTTGAAGGGTCTTAACCAAGGGTTCCTTGTCTTCATGTCATAAGGCAGAAAGAGAATCAAGGCATGTTTTTTCCCAATCTTATCATTCTAAAAGTTGCCTTTATTTTAATGAAATTTCCTTTGTAAGTCCTAACACTTCTAGTCATCACCAGCAGCCCAAGTGAATCACTCACTCATGTCACTGAAAGCATGAGCAAAGTTTACCATTAGCAAAATTTATTTGTAATTCTATTGCCATTGGTAATGTTTGATCTCTTACCAAGGATGCCTATGAGATATGAAGGAAACGGCTATGAGATCTAAAGAAAACTGTCTTCAGATGCTCTGTGCTCCCAGACAGTTCCTAACACAAAGAAATGGAAACTCAAGAAAAGCTACATTTCTGATAAAACAAAAGTGTCATGACACATATACCCGCCCTAAGTTATCTAAAGATTTGAAAATATGTAACTTAATTAAATTTCTCTCTATCCATCTCCAAATTTCAGGTCACTGAATTTTAACTAATTAACTAGTAGTAACAATGAAAATGATGATAATTATACTATTGCTATGACTACTGTAAGTAGGAATAACTGATCATTCACTGACTGTGAGCTAGGCATATGTTAAGTGCTCTATTAACTAACTTAGTTAATTCCCACAATAGTCCTTATATAGAGTATTTTAATTATCCTCACTTTACAAATAAGAGAATGGAGGTAGAAAAAGCGAAGTGAGTTTCCCAAATAACACAGCAAGGAAGTGGCTGATTCCATGTGGTCCAGGCATTCTAACCATTCTGCTATCCTGCCTGGCTCTCTGACCCAAGTTCTGTAGTCTGGTCTGCAGTTGTAAGCTGTCAGTGTCTGGCAAACTACACTTTCACAAATTCCCAAGCAATGGGCATAAAATGAAATACAGCATCTCAGAGTGATTGAGAAAGTGATTAACATCTTTGGGGGGGGGTGTGGGGTGTGTGTGTGTGTGTGTGTGTGTGTGTGTGTAGGGGCAGAAAAGGGTATTGCAGAAACAAATGTAGAGAACTGCCTCAGAAGTGGTTCCTCTCCCCCTAAAATTTCAGAGTATATTTACAACTTCTTAGTTTCTCCCTTCTGCTATAAACAAACATGTACACATTTCACTTTTATATTCCCATGACTGCTGTAAAGATCAAGAGTGTTATGAGGTGATTCACTACCTGACCAGACACAGCCGCCCTGTGTGCTCTCAAGGTGCGGGCGGGGGGGGGGCGGGGAGGGAATCATTCCCACTTGCTGCCACTCCAGATCCAGGAGTCCCAGCTGGGACAGGCGGCCTGAATCGACCAGGAGAGGGCACGGTACACACATCTTCCCCCAAAGAGGTGACATACCCGGTCAGTTTTCCCTTCAGTCTGAAGGCTGGTGTGACTGCGGATCTCATGATCCTCTTCCAGGTCGGAAATATCCTCCAGTTCCTCTTGGGTCTGTGAACAGAAAGCAAAACATCACTGATGGGAATGCAAAATGGAAAACAGTCTGGCAGTACCTCAGAAAGGACGCACAGAGACCAATAGGACCCAGCAATTCCACCCCTAGGAAAATACCCACAATAAATGAAAACATATATCCACCAAACACTTGTAAACAAATGTTCACAGCAGCACCAATTATAATAGCCAATATGTGGAAACAAGTCAAACAGATATCTACTGATAAATGGATAAACAAAATGTAGTAAATTCATTTAACAGGATATGATTTGGCCATGAAAAGGAATGAAATATTGATACATGCTATAATATGAAACATGGGTGATCCCTGAAAAATATTATAGTAAGAGAAAGAAGTTAATTACAAAAGATTACATATTATCTGATTTCATTTACCAGATATGTCTAGAATAGGCAAATCTACAGATAATAGTTCCTGAAAGAAGGAGTGGATGAGGAGGGAGTGGACAGGACTGCTAATGGGCATGTGGCTTCTCTTTGAGATGATAACAATGTTCTGGAATTAGATGGTGATGGTGGTAAAGGTCGCACAATCTTGTGGATATAGTAAAGAACACGATTTCACACTTTAAAATGTTTAAATGAGTTGGGCATGATTACATCCTAATAACTTTTTTTAATTTATTGGCATGACATTGGTTAATAAAATTATATAGCTTTCAAGTACACAATTCTACATCATCTGTATATTGCCTTGTGTGTTTACCACCCAAAGTACAATCTCCTTTTATTATCATGTATTTGGTCCCCTTCCCCCCTTTACTACCCAAACGCCCCACCTCCTTTTCCCTCTGGAAACCACCATACTGTTGTTTGTGTCGGTGACTTTTTGTCTGTTTGTCCTATTTGTTCATTTGTGGCTTTCAGTTTTATATTCTAATATATATTTTGAAAGAAAAAGGATGTAAAACTGATCAGAAGGAAGTTTTCCTCTGAGTAAGCAGCAATTTGGCTAACCTGGTATGTGGTTATCACAAATCAAGTTGTTTAAAGGTGACTGGATTCATTATCGTTAAAGCCATATAACCTCAACATGCCACTAAGGTTACTGAGAGATTAAATTTTCTAAGACCTTAACAAATAATTTAACATGGATTTCAGTATCTATTCTAAGTAGTTAACCTCTTTCCATTCCTCTTTTTCCATTTCAGTTTAAGCATCTCTGTTCAGAGGCATCTTGCGCAGGTACTCCTAGGTGGGGCTGGGCTCCTCTGCCATTCCTTTCCTCATCTCTCTCCTTTCACTATCATATTGCTAATCATACTTCATTGTATTGCCATTTATATTAGGTCATATCACCAAAGCCTAGCACATACATGCTTCTGAATGAATGGAGCAAAATTATCGGTGATAGCCAAAAGGACAGTTGGATATGAACAAAACAACTCTCATCAACAGCAACAACAAATACTTGTTCTAACTCTACCATCACTGTGCTTCCATCTTCTGTTTTCCAAAGTAAAAATTTTTTGTTTACTTTTTTTGTAGTTCAAGGTTTTTATTCCCTCAGTCTCAAAGGGGAAATCATGTAAAGAAATCAGTCCTTATTGCAAAAACAAGTGTAAGTACCTCACAAGAATTAACTTACTATTTGTCTTAGTTTACACAGTCTCACCATTAAACTATGACTCTTGCTACAAAGTCCTGGTGAGAAAACTAGAATACAATTAGGTCTCACGAAAAACTACCAAAAGCATTGCGGAAGGTTTTATATCCCCGACCGCTAAAGACCTGGCAAGAGGCACAGCTGCCTCCTGAGACCAGCTCTGGTTTCCCTGGGACCTCGCATTGCCCACAGGCTCTTTATTTTCAGGGCTTCCCCTGGGATGGGAACAAAGCGATTCCTCACATAGTGGAGCACAACACTCTCAACTTCATAACCGCCAACAGCCTGAAATTCTTTCTTATCTCATGGATCTTTAACCAGCCCGTTCTTTGTTCTCTAACACTTGCAGTCAGCGTCACCTGTCTCTTTGCATTTATTTCAACTTACTGGGGTGGAATATTAGCACCCCCCTTTCACCAAGGCCTCCAATATGCTAAGTAATTGCTATCTATTTGTTGGTCTCTCTATATAGTCCTTCTTTGCTGCAATTAAATGCAGCTAAAATCACAGGGCAATTTACTCTCTCCTCTTAGACACTAAGAACACGAGTTCACCACTATGGGACTCCTATACAATTGCTTATTTCTTATTTGCCATATCTGTGTATTCTTCCCACAGTATGCTTGAGAAATGATCTTTGCGATTTCCCTCCTCCACACATCAGCAGCCCCTGTAACATATGAATGCATTCAGTTGATCAAATTCCCTTTCTTGGGTCCTGTTTTGCAGCTGAAGGCTGTCTGGTGCCCCTACTATGACCTGTTTCTTGTAAACATCTCTTGTTTATTACTTGGATGACACGCTACAGTGTAGAGATCTATCACTTCTTCATTGGTTCCAATATTTTATTCAACCTCAGAATAAAGTTACTTAACAGGAACTAAGGAAAACTGCTGCTGGAAGTCATGAGCACCATTTCTGCTGGTGACACTGCAGAGAGGAGAGGCTCCCATCAGTGCCCACGTACTCCTGTGCTTGTCTTTGTCTTTAAGCCACTAATAGTCTTCCCGCTAAGACACCGCAAGTGACCTCTTCCTTTCATGAGCACAATCCATGGGGGAGTGTTCAAAGCACTTGCTGGCAGCATTCTGCCTTCCGCATGGCAAGCGGCTGGATGGCACTGAAAACTAAAATGTGAAATGCACAACAGTACAGTTTAAATTAAGTGGAAACTAAGGAAAGGATAGGTGCACTCTAATCATTTATAGGATGATATATTAACTCCTTCAGGGCTGAAGACAATAACAGAAAGAGCAGATTTTTTTTTTTTTAAACAGAGGAGGGAGGATGGGCTACCCTGTGTTGCATACTTATTAGAAACATCAGGGGGAAGACTTAGTAAAGCATATGGTTGTCTAAACCCCTATGCTATCTACCTGAAACTAATCTATACTAATAAAAGGGTAATATGCTAATTGACCCTAACTGCAGAACCACTGGGAATGACTGGTCACTATGACTCACACTGACCACCAGGGGGCAGACGCTCAATGCAGGAGCTGCCCCCTGGTGGTCAGTGAGCTCTCACAGGGGGAGCTCTGCTCAGCCACAAGCCAGGCTGACGGCTGCCAGCACAGTGGTGGTGGTGGGAGCCTCTCTTAAGCCAGCAAGTGGACATCCCCCCGAGTGGTCCCAGACTTCAAAGAGGGCATAGGCTGGCCTGAGGGACCCCCCATGTGCACAAATTTTTGTGCACTGGGCCTCTAGTATGAAATAATATTAAAAGTAAACTGTAACTGAAAAATAAAATTTAAAAAACAAGCTTGTTTTTAACACTTCTGGTGATGTCTGAAGGTTAAACATCTGGGAGTTGTATGTGGGGTGGAGGTCATCTGTGTGTGAGATGTGTCTGTTTCTAATTAATTTTCATTCTATAGGAAGGAGGGGCAGGCAACTAACTTAGAGGTAGCATCATGTGGTAGAAAGACCCTATATTGGAGTTGAGTAATGGAGATCTGAGTTTCAATCCAGGCCCTCCAATTAGTCATTATGTAACCTTTGAAAATTTGTGTAACCTTTTAAACTTTGGTTCCCTAAGAACCAAACTTTGGATGATAATACCTTATCCTGAAATTATTTTGACACTAAATTGTACCAATATGCTTTAAGGAAGAGGTTATCCCTCAGATGAAACTGAGGCATAGCAAGTTTGTTTCTTATTGTTTATTGCTTTTTCTCTTCTTTCTTTACTATACAGTCCTTTATCCCATCACATCAGTTTGTATTTTTGATAAAATTTTTCTGGAAATTTTGATACTTTTATTATACTCCAAAATTATAATTTTAGATTGATATGATACTTACTATCTCTCTAGTTACATTCACCTACTTTGGAGTCCCTGTGCTAAACAGGATTTAATATAATCCCACATGCACTAAGTCCCCCAGATCTCACTCTGATTTGATCATGTTTTAGAGTAAAAATTTTCTCTAAACTGGAAAGTGAGTTATTCTAACAGATTCTTAGGAGTGATAAAAAGAACTCCTCTAAACTGAGCTGTTCTAAATAAGATCAAGAAAAATGTGTCCAATTGTTTCTGGAGAGTATTAGCAAATTCAGAATTATTCATTTATTTCTCATATCAGAATTCAGAAAAACTATTTTGAACTTTAACTTTTATTCACTGTGAAGTCTGGGAAGCCCAAAGTCATTTGAAAGAAGCTTAGTTTCCTTGCCTGTAAAATGGCAAATATATTACCCAATTCTTAGGGTTATTGTGAAGATAATATAATATGATGGACTGGAACATCATTCAGTGATTAAAAAATACTAATGTTTCAGTATTGTTTATGATTACTATTATTATCAAATCTCAGTTTATTTATGAAATAAAAGATCAGAAAGAAGTATAGAACTTGAAAATATTTAGGCTGAGTTTTTATATAGAAACTGGAGCTGCAATTAACAGTAGTGATACATTAAACTTCAGGGTCACAGTAAATTAGTGTTTTAATGTATATAAAATACACACTAGTATAGTACTGCAGTAGAAACAACTGCATTGATATTGTCTTTTCCCGCTTCTCTACAGACTCTCATCATTCCTTTAGAATCCCTAGTGAGATAGGTAGCTGATGTCATTATAACTAAAAATTCACCTGCACAGACTTTGTGAATGTTTAATATTGAAAGTTGAAAAAAGAAATTTGTGGCCATTACATAGCAAAAGGAAAGAAAGAATGACAGGCAGGAAAAAAAGAAAGAGAAAATGAAAGGAAGGAAGGGAGGGAGGGAAGGAGGGAGGAAGAAATATATAAAAGAAAGTTTAGGAAATAGTAGTCATACTTGACATTCTCCTCTTAGGATTAAGGTTGGATTCTAAAGCATACACATGTTTTAATCATAAATCATACTTCTCTGAGCATCGTTCACCAGGTAACTAAAATCAAATCACCATCACAGCAATGGCAGTAGATGTCTGCCACTCAGAGAAGACGTTAGGAAGGATACTATGGAGATGGATAGTTTTCCTGAGCAGGAAGCTGAGGTAATTTGTTTAATGAGATCATCCTAGCTGAGCTAATAATACAGGATGATTTTGAAACGTTAGAGTAGAGAGTCCAGAATGTAAATACTTAAAATAATAGGGATAGATATATCAATAACACATTTTAAAACTTAAGAAATTCCCCTGGTTGAATACACACAGGCACACACATACTACTCCTTGTACACACCTCTGACCAAGAAATTGGCACTCTATTGTTCATGTTACATTTGCCTCTTCTCCACTCCTAAGGCACATCCTATTCATGAACTCTTTCTATATCAAGCTCTTTGGCTCTTTTAGCTACTGCTCTCTTGCATGCCATGCTCTTTCTACAGCTTTTATGGGCGTTCAGGTGGTTTGTCCTCAGCCCTACCCAGTCTTTCCTGGCTGGACTAACTAAGGTTAACCCTTTCCCCAATTCTATATTACGTTATCCAGTATGTTTTTCTCTGGGTCTCTTATCATTAATATAACCTGAAATAATATTTTTCTTCTTTTTCTTTTCTTTTCTTTTTTTTGGAAAAGAGATGTTTTGATCTTGCCCCATTAGAATATAACTTCCAAGGAAATAGGGATGTTGTCTGTCTTGTCTATCACTCTGAGTACCTGAGACAGCCTATCCTATGTGCTCAATAAAATTTCCTAACTAAATGAAGAAATAACCAATAAGCTTTGAAATCAATGTCACAGGAAGGTCATGGAAACATTTTTGAGCTGTGAAGTAATGTTTAATCTTTTGCCTTCTGCTTTTAGTGTGTGTTAATTTAATAATCCCTTGCCTAAGGAAAAACTTAAGGTGGATTCCTGGACATTTTTTTAAGTTTTATGGAAATTAGAGACAATAGATTCTGAACAGAAAGATTTTTCACAAGCTTAAAACTCATGGACTTGGAAAATGAGAAAGGCAGCTATGCATTCCATGAACATTGCAGTGTGGCTATGAAAAGAATTCAGAGAAAAATGCCATCTACTAAATCCAACCAGTTTCAAGTCTCACCAGGATCCTGTGCCACAAACTTTACATGGGAACAGTGAGTAGGAAACCTTAAAGAGCTCCGTGGGCTAGCACAATGGGCATCTCATCGCTAGCCAGTGTGGGAAAGTGACAAATGATTGGCGGCCTCTCAGCTGCCTGAGAATGGCCTACGGCTCTAGGAAAGTTTCACAACCTCAGCACTATTGACATCTTGCTCTGAACCATTCTGGTCGCAGGAGGCTATCTTGAATGCTGTGGAGTATTTAGCATGATCCTGACCTGTACCCTCCATCTGCAGTAGGACCATCCCCAAGATGTAACAAACAAAAATATCTCTAGACATTTCCAAACGTCTCCCATTGGGGAGGAGAAACACCTTCTTTGAGAACCAATGCTCTAGAACTCTGGCGAACTTATTGCAACGCAGGTGGCAAGGGTTAGGGGAAAGCCCAATATCTATGTTCACATTTCCCATAAGCAAAGTTAAAACTTAGTTGCCTTAGGAAGCCTAAAAATAAAGGGTGATTTTTTTTCTTTTACCTCTGAATTTGTGGACAGAAATTCATACTCCATATAACACCATTATGGTCACAAACCAGAAGAGGGCACGCTTTTATCATTTTAGTCTTAACCAAACAATTGGAAGACAATATCAAAAGATTTATGAAAATAAAATTACACACACTTGGTTGCAGTATTAATGCCAACATTTAATAAGTGGGTTTTATTATATGTTATATTTTTAAATTTTTAGTTATAATAAAGAAATCATTACTTAGAGATACGCAGCGATGGTTCAAGGTTACTTGGACGATAGAAAAGTTAAGTCATCTCAACTAACATATTTGTGTGCACTTTTTTTCTGTATATTAACAGACTATTGTGTTAGATACTAGACATCTTCAGACAAAGGAACCATATCCTCGCCCTCAAGAGAGATTAAAGATATAAATAAAAGCTGTTCCCTGGAGTTAGAAGGTGTGAGACTGAATGTGAGTGGTGAGACATGGAGACATTTTCTTAGAAATGACGGGCAGAAGAGGAGAATAAATATAAAGTGCCCCGAGCTAAGCAGAGAAGGTGTTCCTTGTGTTATCAGAAAGTTGATAGGCTTGTGCTATAACGTAGATTAATGAACTTGAAATTAAGATACCTTGGTTTTCCTTCTAACTTTGCCACCAATTAATGTTATGTTGTTAGGCAAATCTCCTAATTGTCCTACACTTCCATGTACTCATCTTTAAAATGAAGATGAGAAGTAAGTAAAACTTGGTAATGTCTGCAAGTCCTTCGACTTCTAAGATCTTATAATTTCATGTTTAAACTGCAAGTATAACATTAATCTGGATGAAATGTTCCTGGTACTGAGAGATTTCAATATTATGTTATTCAGTTGACTGAAACACAACTTATTCCAATCTACTCTATTATTTAGAAATATGATTAATCTTCCCAATACATGTATCTTCTCATTCTTACAAGGAGTGAGAAGGCTTCTAGTACTGTTCATAGTTTTATGACCTGAGTGCCTACCACATTGCCTGGAAAGTAGTAGGCGCACAATAAGTATAGCTATTAATTAATAAAAACAACAAAGAAAATGGATTAGAAAATGAATAAAGATGCAAATAAGGACATATATCCCCATTTGCCACAATAGATATGGGTAGATTTCCTTCTTATATTTCAAAGCACAATTCATAACTACCTCTAGGTACTACTATCATTCTATGTTTCACAAGCCAATTCTTTCTTTCCTCCCGTCTTTTGAAGAAGATAACATCATATGAATTATTCCATATGATGAAACTAAGGAGCCTGGATGAGTATTGTACCCCTTAAAGGCTACAACAATTGAAATACAGTTTGACAAAGTGAAGTTGCAGAATATAAAAATACTAGGGGCCCGGTGCACAAAAATTTGTGCACTCGGGGTGGAGGGAGTCCTTCAGCCCAGCCTGTGCCCTCTGACAGTCTGGGACCCCTCAGTGGATGTCCTATGATGGCCCCAGTCTGCCAGGCACCTT